>MJUT01024197.1:88163-101261 GCA_002080005.1 Gigantidas platifrons
ACCACTGTGGTGATATGGTATTTGTCTTCACCACTGTGGTGATATGGTATTTGTCTTCACCACTGTGGTGATATGATATTTGACTTCACCACTGTGGTGATATGATATTTGTCTTCACCACAGTGGTGATATGGTATTTGACTTCAGGTTGTAAACATGTGTTATTAAATGATATGGAATTTTGCTTTTTTCTGATTGGCCTAAACAGCATTTTCTCAACTCTACCTCAGAGTGAGTATACTTCACGTGCAGTGAGTATACCTCACATGAGGTATATTCGGGCTTGCCCACCGACCAACCAAAGCCAAGATGTCAAGTTGTGTCGACCAATCAAATTGGGTCTTACTCATTCATAAAATTTTCAAAAAATTTCAAAATTATAAAATAATTTTTTTTTAAAGTTCAAAAAAATTCAAAATTTTCATAAAATTTCAAAAAAAATCATAATATTTAAAAATTTTCATAAAATTTCAAAATTTTAATATTTAAATAATAATATTGAAAAAATGATAAAACAATTATTAAGTTTGAAAAATTCCTTATTATTTAATAAAGCAGTTATTGACTTTTAATTTCAGTCTACTCATGACTATATGGACCTGGTCAATGATTGATTAAACTCGGCGTTGGCCTCGGTCAATCATTGATCAGGTCCGTATGGTCACGAGTAGACCTCATTAAAAGTCAATAATTGTATAATAACACTGCTAAAACCCATACGATATCTGGTAAAGGAGGAAATTAATCTTAGTAAGACTTGTCACACAAACAAGGGAAGCAACTCATGCTAGGAGGTAAATAGGGAGTGAATGTGGTAAAAGAGTGATAACTGTCATACAGATGTTGAACATGGCCCTCAACAACTAGAAACAACTTCAGAATATATTAATGGCAAAAAAGTGATAAGAAATAGAAATATATGTACATATCGAGACAGACTAGTATGACAGCGATGTAGGACAAGATGTGATAATTGTGATAATTTCTGTCTAGAACTTAAAATCAGACGTTTCTGATTGTTAGCTGTGAAGTTGTAGCGTGTTATTTTTAGCATCAGAGTTAGTTCATTGATACTGACTATATCACTTGTCAAGATCAAAGGAAAAATGCATAAATTACCGATAAAGTTAAATCTTGTTATCTCGAACTCGAATACTTTGTTTTCATGGATAAGATGAAGTAAGAATATGGTTTGTTCATGGTAATTGCTAACTAAATTTGTCCTACTCTAATAAAATGGTAGGGCCCTTCAACTTGGTCACAACAATGATTGATTGATTGATTGATTGATGTTCAATGCCAACTTTATCTGTATTTCAGCTATATGATGGTGTGAACTAATTTTCAAATTAAAGTCTTTGCCTTAATTTTTTTCTACCCACTTGCCCGAAAACCAAATTTAGAAAAAAATGCTATTTATTCAAACCAATTATTGCACAATTTTCACTTGTCCGAATCCAGTTTTATTTGTCCCAGGCAAGTGGGTTAGCGCGAAGACTGGAAATAAGATATATTTATGCTTAGAACAATCTTGTTATATGTAGTTAATAAAAGAAAAATTAAATGGATAAAACCACATATGTAGAATGTATGTTATATCAAGGTTGGACTGTACATTGTATTTGATTAAGCTATATTTAGTGAAGTGAAAATCTGACTTTTATGTTTGAATGAAACTATTTTCTTGATATAAAAAATTTAAGAAATATGTGGTTTTTAAAAAAAAATAATGCTTTTCTTCATTTTGTCTTTTCAGAGAAAGTCGCGGAAGAAGATGTGTTGTTTAATAGTAATTTTATTAGTCGTAGCTGTCGCTATAACAATAATTATTGTAGTTTCTGTAAAAAAATAGAGAATGACATCATCATTGATCATACAGATATCATTGTAGCCATTGTGTACATACATTCCTTGTGAGGGTCCGGCCATTTAACTTTTAGGGAGGGAGACTATGTTTTTTCACTGAAGCTGAAAAAAAAAATTCACACAAAATAACCATCAGATTATTATTTTTTGACATGTTTTTCTTCAAATTTTACCAAAATCTCTATTTGAATTCTGTAGGGTCAGTTTACTTATTATACCCCCACTCGTAGAGAGGGGGCTATATTGCAATCACCTTGTCCGTCTGTCCATCTGTTCACACTTTCGTAACAGATAGATCAGCTTCTACTGGAAGAAATGATTTTATATTTGATATATGGCTTTGGCATGGTGAATTGTACCATGTCTCCCCTTTCCAGGTTTACCGCACATCTACTTCCTGTTTACTTAGAATTTTTCATGTTTACCGTAATGAAAACTTTTGTAACAGTTATCTCAGCTTCTACTGGAAGAAATGATTTTATATTTGAAATATGGCTTTGGCATGGTGACTTGTACTGTGTCTCCCCTTTCCAGGTTTACAGCACATCTACTTCCTGTTTACCGTGCGACATACAAATGAACAAGTGGGGGTATTCTTAGCACGACGTAGCATGCAACATCTTGTTTGTTGTATCATTCAGGTCAAGATATTTTCTTCTATGAAATTTGGCCACAGAAATTGGAAGAAAACATAGCAATCCCTCCCCAACTGACCCCCCTTCCAAAATTTAAATGGTTGTTCCCTACATGACAACCTAACGCATTGTCAATATTTTCCCACTGTGATTTTAATGTATATAAATCTTCAAATATTTGTTGTGTTATAACTGGGATGATTTTTTTCAGTTATATAACTGATTTCTGTTATTTTCTAATGAAATCTTTTTCCGAAAATGATCAGAACATGTAAAAAATTGACACTTTTGAAATGAGGTGTAGATGTTGTCAGCTTTTTTTTTTTTTTTATTGATTTTCAGTAATTCTATTTTATAACCATCCCTGTTATATAGAGAGGTCATCATGCTCGTGATCGTATGGTAGTTGGATTTACAATTACCTATGCAAATTGGTGCCAATCACCACTAAAGTTGAGAGTTCAAATCCAACTCATGGCGAGGTGTACTCGATACAAGATTATGTGACTTGCAGCAGGTCAGTGGTTTTCTCCGGGTACTCCGGTTTCCTCCACCAATGAAACTGACTGCCACGATATAACTGAAATATTATTGGAAGTGGCATTAAACACCATAAACCTAAACCTGTTATATAGAAAGGTAGTAGTATACACTTATTGGATGGGTATGAGGGTAATAGCACTTTTATTGTCCCCAAGGTACCAAGTATTTTCCGAGGCAAATAGTTGGTACAGAGGGGACAATAAAAGTGCTACTACCCGAATATCAAGTCTATAAGTGTTCTATTATACTGAACAACTGTGCAGTTAAAAATTCTGAATTGTAATCCCTTTTCTGATGGATTTCTAGTCTACTTTATTAATTTTTTTTTTAAACATACATTTTCATGTGTGTGTATTTGAAGAAGAAATTAATATAAAAAATTTTTTTATTTAGTTCGTTCTTTTTTGTATGGATATTGACATTTGTCCTCTATTAGAGGGTGATAGGATCATTCCAATATATACGTCATTTAATTTAAATCAATGAGATGAATGATTTAGAAAAGTTCGGGAAATAGATTGCTCAAATTACCACAAGGGGGAATAGTCATTGTTTACTTGTCGTCTGCTGTCTCGGGATTTTAGCTTGTGCAATGAAAAAGTCTGAAGACTTGCATGACGTCATTTAATTTAAACCAATGAGATGAATGAATTAGAAAAGTCCGAGAAATATGATTGCTGAAATTACCACAGAGGGGAATAGTCCTACAATTTTTGAAATGGGCAAAACTACTGTCATGTTTTTATAAAGGAAAACAGATAGTGAAGTATAATAATTAGTGTTTATACTGTTTTGCACGTGAACATATTGAGTTAGAGTGTTAGCTCCCTGAAATAATACCTTATAGTTAGCATGGCTACTTACAAGGACATGTTATTCTGATTCACCGTCTGGTTATCATCCCCATCGACCAATAGTCCGTAAAATACGGTAATTCTTGTTTAATTGCAATGGTGGTGTAATGGTTAACTTGTTAATATCAACAGTTTAAAGTGTGCAATATTAAAACAAATAATTATGATTTTAATTGTATTTAATCATGTATATGAAGCGCTATCATGTTTTATGCAAAATGTACTTCAATCAGCACTTTCACTTGCCAAAGAAAACAACAAAAGATAGTACACATGTAGTCAATTCTTGAATGGAATAGAGTAAAGGCACAAAAATGAGTATATAACTGAAATATTGTTGAAAGTGGTGTGAAACACCATAAACCCAAAAATGAGTACAAAATGTACCAGAATGAAAAAAAAAATGATATTTTTTCAACAGGTTTTCCTAAAACTCAACAGTAAAAAGAATAATACATGTACTACGTTCAAACCTGTCCTAAAGACCATACCTTCTAGAAATATGTATAGTCTTTGAAGGCAGGTTGTCTCCTTGTATAGATAATGAAGAAGGGTGACATTTAAAAAGTCTCACAAAAAATGGTGCTCTCCCATAAAAGAGATACATCATGACAGATTTCATCATACAGTACATGGTTGTGTATAGAGCCCATTTATTTTATTAAAGTGAAACTTGTCTAAACCTTTATTGGGACCAGTTTTTTTATTCTTAATAGGCAGGTGTTTGGTTTATACAAGTTGAATGAACAAAATGTTCTACATTGGGACTTGATTTAAGGTTCTTTTTATACAGAACTTCATGTTATTAAGGGTTCAGTTTATTATATTTCACACTTTTCTTTTGACATTAATTATTAATTGTAAAAGAAGTATATACGATTTCTATATGTCTGTCGCCAAAACATAACTGAAATATTGTTGAATGTGGTGTTAAACACCATACTCTATCCCTATATGTCTGGCTATAATATGTATTTCTTGACTCGTCAGACATATTCCTGATAAAAAAAAATGCACATTAGACATAACCTATTACGGTGTCTTAATTTGTGTTACTTACTTTATACAAGTACAATTATGATACACAGTAAATAGTTCAGAAGGTATTTTTTTATTCAGCAATTTGTCAATCATTTATCTTGTAGAAATGTCAGTTTTCATGTGGTTCTTCAATCAATGTGAAGTAATATGATGTAGATGTTGTTCTGAGTTTTTTTTATTGGCTTACTTTGTGATCAGGCATTTCACAATTGTAGAAAGACGGACAAGTACCTCAAAATGTTGACTTTATTAATTATTGTATGCATAATTCGACGTTTATATGATGTATCTATTGATTCGGAATTTGAAAAAAAAAATTATTTTATGCAATATGAAATTAGCTGTAAGACTTTAAAAATTGCTGGAAGATATGAAAAGCTCTTCAACATAGATTGCTTGTTAATACATAATCTCTATGAGCTCTACATGTTGTATATGTGTCTTGTGAGGACATATTTTTAATTAACATAAATTCAAGAGACTTTGGAGTAGCAGTTCAGTTGATAAGTATTGAAACCCCACCTGATGTTTATGAATGAGGAGGGCTTGCCCGACCTGATTCATGAACATGAGGTTGGTTTCCATTTTGTTCTGTAGGTTTCTTAATATATCGATTCCTATGAACAAAATCTATGTCCAAATGTCAGGAGTTGTTATAACACGCAAGTGTACAGTTGGTGGTCATAACAGAATCCGTAAATTGATACAGAAAATATCAATCGTGAGATCAAGGTAATATTGTATAAATTCTAAATAATACAGATAAAATCACTCAAAATCACCATTGTTTTCTCATTTAGTCATCCAATGTAATAAATTTTTATTTTATACAAAATAATTATTTATAGTTTTATGTAACATTAAAGCAATGTTGTGATATGAATATACTGTAAAATATAAACTTTTAAAGTTAAATATATTGTTTTAATAAATTTTGAAACATTTCTTATGTGTAGGTTATGGTTTGTTCATTGTTAGAGAGGATATAGATGTAAATTGATGTGGTTGGTTCATGGTGTTTAGCACCTTTTTCAACAATATTTCAATTATATTGAGGATGTCAGTTTTATTGTTGGAGGAAAACGGAGTACACGGAGAAAACCACCGACCTAACGTAAGTCACTGACAAACTTAATCACATAATGTTGTATCGTGTATCGCATGAGCGGGATTTGAATTCACAACTTTAGTGATGATAGGCACTGATTGCATAGGTAGTTGTAAATCCAACTACCATACGATTACGACCACGATGGCCCCTTCTCTAATAATGAGAATAACTCGTAATTTTACAAGCAGTCGAGCGGTACTCTTTACTTGTCGCTTAATGTTACATCTGGGCCTCTTTGTCATTGTTGATGTTATTTGGTGTGTAGAAAGTTATTTCTCAGATAATAACTTTACAGCCATTTTAATCTACTGGTATATCCTGCATACTAGGATTAACAATGAAGAAAGATAGTGAAACACACCAAGTATGGGTAATAGCTGCGCAACAGTAGATCTTAATACGGTAGTCGTAATGGGCATTTTTTTTCTTAAAGTAAAAAAAATCTTAAAAGAGGTATGGTTTTGCAACAAGTATTGACAAGTAACTGCCAAACTTTACAAGTTAAATACTCCTCTCATTGATGTGGCTATGAACATATAACTACTTTAGCTAAAGGACACGGTGGATTCATCATTATTCATGGAATACCAGTTTTCAAGGATTTTGATGATAGTTTCAAACCACAGAATTTAGAATGTAATCAATATTTGACCCTATATATATATTTATATGCATTGACTATAGCAGGGGTTGAAGAATTTAAAATATATGCTATATTTCGATGAGATGACAACAAAATTGGTATTTATTGGTTCTCCGCTAAGCATGCAGAATTGAGGAGAAAGAGCAAAGACGGGTTGGCTCGGAATCAAGATAATGTGGCCGAGTGGAGGGACAATTCTAGTTGCGGACTGCTACCACTGAAGATCCAATTAAGCATGTTGGTGCAGCACAAATCATCATTATGTCATTGAATGTAACTTGTTCTCACCATGATATAGGTGAAAAATTACTCATTTGGCTTTAAATAGCAATCGCACACACACTCACTCAATATACTTAATTCCCACCATTGACATGGTCATATTATTTTTCCCCCAAACTTATGATCCTTAATGAATCGGAATCCTATTGTCCAATCCAACATCCAATGTAGTTTGCTTGCAATCCGAACAACTGTTGGGCATTTTGTGTAATGCAAAGCTTTTATCTGTTTCTAATAAGTTTATAACTGTTATTCATTTCTGTATATTACATCACAGACTGTATTTATAGGAAGAACAAATGTGTCTGAATAGTAATGGGGAGAGACAATGAATAGTAATGGGGAGAGTCAATGATTGCTGCTTGACACCAAATGAGCAATTTTCAGCAATGCTTTTTACCAGAACACACAGCTGGATATTTATAGTGCTAGCACTAAAGTTGTGATTACGAATCCTGCTCATGGTGAGGTGTATTCGATACAACATTATGTGATAAAGTTTGTCAATGACTTGCGGCAGGTCTGTAGTTTTATTCGGCTCCTCCTGTTTCCTCCACCAATAAAACTGAATGCCACGATATAACTGCAATATTGTTGAAAGTGGCTTTAAACACCATAACCCTAACACTATAGTGCTAGCTCATTCAAACAATAGTCTGTAGGTATAAATGTCACCCAATCTAGCCTCTAAGTCCATTTCAAAGAGAGCAGAAACTTTCTTATAATGCCATCCCTTCTGCAATGAAAAGCTGGCCTTATAAGAGAGGTGGCCTCTCTTGAGGGGGACAAATTAGCAGTATTTTGCTATCTGAAATTTGGCTTGATAAGAGAGGTGGCTGTTGACGGGAGTGAACTTATAAGAGGGGGATTACTGTATGATATATGAATGATTCTCATCATCAAATTTGACTCCTGATAGTCAAGCTGATAAAATTCATTATTCATATTTAATGTTATTATATAGATAGGTGTAAATTATGGGGATTTATCCGTGAAATAAATTCCGGTATTTCACATGTGAAATATTAGATTTTTCCCGCCGGAACTACCTTTACATAACTATAAGTGTGGTGGTTAGGTCCCTTGTTGTGTTATGGTGAATACACATACGATTGTAAACTGAAAAAATTCCGTGAAATGTTTAATGTTGTCTCACTGCATCAGCAGTCTGCAAGGAGAAAATGCCTCTCCAATCTCTCCAATCGTACACGTTATCCAGACTCTGGTCCATTTTAAACATAAAGATACATTTTTGTATATGGATGGCTCTGATGATCATATTTCACTCTTTAATAGCTGTCAGGCTGAACAAATCATAATTCACAAAATAATTCTTTATTCTGTAGTACATATATGTACATGTATATAAATATGATTTAATAAATGAGTTAAAAATAAAATGTGATAAAAACTTAATGTTAAAACAGCAAAAACAAATCACACAAAATAACAAGCTAGTCTGTGACTAGTGATAAAATATTAGTTTAATGAGCAAAACAACATGTATCAACCAAAATACCATTTCCTTAGTTTAAAGGGGAGATAAATCTGGCACGGAAAAGGGAGATAATTACTGAGTAAATAAGTTAAGGCAGTTAATCTGGTAGAGAAATGGGAGGTAATTACCTGATGGGGCAAGGGGAAATAATCATGGAGTAAATGTCATTTTCTTGTAAGGTGGAAGAAAAATTGGTGATAACAATCAGATAAATTGACAAACAAGAGCATCCACACAAAGTTATTAATTTGTTTGACATTAAATAATTGTAAATATAGAAGTTTGATCAACATCATTGTAAATTATGTCTGTACAGTCAAATCTGTATTAAAAGTCACCTTTAGGACAAAGAAAAGTTGTATTTTTTTATTTTGGGTGTACCTGATGAAGGTTATTCCAGAAATATGTCGTGCACACAAAATTTAATATCTATGTTTTTATTAATAATACAGGTGACCTTTTAAAAGAGGTGCAATTAATATCAAATTTTTAATGACAGGACAAGAAAAATGTGACCTCATAATACAGGTGACCACATGTGGAGGTTTGACTGTTTTAAAGAATGATATTTGGTTGATACTATAAATCACATTAACTACTATTGCAACAAAATTTGTAACACATCATTTGAAAATAATGTAACATTATTACATATAAAAATTATTCATCGTCATGCATATCTTTTCTTACTAATGGCCGCACCTCAAATTTATTTATTATTGAATCGTCATGTGGTTCATTTACATCGATGTCTTTTCTTACTAAACGGTATCTCAAATTTATTTATTATTGAAATTTACAGTTCCTACTTAAATTTAGGAGAATTATAATGAAAACTAAGGTTTTCCTCCCTCATGCATAGGTGACCTTTGCCAATTTTGGCTATCTTATTTAGGCCATTTAGATTTCTTAACAAGTTTTGAAAATCAACCCCAATAAAATCTTTCATCTTTGAAATACAAAACAGCAAAATACATTATAGTAAAGGGAGATAATTCATAAATATATACAATTATCTCCCTTGTATAGCTTGTCATGTTAATTTAAAACCAGAATAGCAATGTATTTTATATTGGTACAGCCAATTTGTGACTTGAACATTGAGTGCCACACATGAATAAATTTTTAACAAGTCTGCAATGTGAACATTTTGGAAATTACTGGAATTGCAGAAACCGAAATTATCAGTTATACTGATAGCCATGTCCCTGATACAATTTAATTTTGTAAAGGGAAATTAATGGAAAAAAAAACAACATACAAAATAGTCTCCCTATTGCAGATTGGCAGAGAAATGAGTGGCTCCCATTTAATTACAATGAAGTGATTATATGAATGACTCATTTTACCAATTATAATTCTGACAGGTAAATCCTTAATAAATCATCCTTTTCTCAAAATACTCAAAAATATAAAGAACAAAAATCCTAAATAAATTACAAATGTACTTACCGGTATATATAAAACTTTCATTTTATAAAAAGATTTGAAAAAAAGTATTCATCAAAAACAAAAATGGGAGTATCTATTATTATAATTTCATTTCTAATCTTGCCTGCGAAATTGCCAACACATTTTCAAAATCATATTTTTTGCAGAGATGTTAATTTCCTGGCGAAATGAAGTTGCCTTTGAATTTTTTGTCAATAGGGAAGCAACTCTTACTCCAAAAATTGCACAAAAAGAACATACAATGTACTTATTAAATAAATGCATGAAAAGAAAAGTATTGTTGCATCTGTGATCTGGTATAAATTATTTGTTGTTCAATTGTGTCTTTAGTCTGCACTTACTATACAAAGAACATGATTGTACACACTTTGTCAAGCAAGGACAAAACTTAACAGGGGCCCAATAGTCGAAGACTAATAAAATTTGGCCTGGGCTCCAGAAAATCTTCATTCAATAGCCCAGCTGGCTACTTCAATTTTGAATATTTCATGTGTGAAGTTATTTTCTTGGCCCCAAGAATTTTTGTTGGGTTACTAAAATTGTTATCTTAGGGAGCTCAGCTGGCAACTGCAACAAAAATGCTGTTGTACCTCTATGCTGTGACTTAACAACACTCACAGTTGCATTTATTTGCACATTCTATGTTACTAAACAAAGGACATAGCCAACAACATTTTGGAGTCATGTTCTGTTTTCCTTTATGAAAAGTGTTGTGGTATAGGTGAAGGGAAATTTTGAGGAAGGGGGGATCTATCCGGATGATTATGTCTAACCATTTCTTCAATAGCTCGTCTTTTCTTGATTCCTTCATTCACTTTTTCATAGCTTGGATGATTGAGTTTATAGGAAAGCTTCCACAACAATGGTTCAGAACGTGGAACATATTTCTGTCCTAGAGAATCAATTTTCTGATTCAACGGTGGTGGTGTTGGTGGTGGTGGTGGTACTGGGATAAATCTATGTTCATATTTCTTCATATTTTCTGGTGGTAAAATATTACCTATTTTTAAAAAAGAAAAGAAATTACTTTTTTTGCACATATATAAAATTGATAAAAAATAAAATAAAATGTTTTTTCATTTCATATTAGATATGATAAAATTATGTTCCTATAGTATTCATTATGAAACATTCTTTTTAAATTTGAATTTGCATATGTCATTTTTCAAGTTATCAATTGAAAAACAATTCAGTCGTTCTTGGTGTGGTATACTTGATACAACTCTATATGATTAAGTTTGTCAGTTACTTGAAACATATCGGTGGTTTTCTCCTGGTACTCCAGTTTCCTCCAACAATAAAACTGACCATCAAGATATAATGAACATATAATATTTTTTTTTAAAGTGGCGTTAAACACTATAAACCAACCAACTAACACAGGCATATTGAAAAAGACAGCAATTACAAATACCAAAAAAAAATAGGTTACCTATTTCATCTAATGGTGGATTTCTTGCATCACTTTTTATCCGTAAACGCTTAAAATCCTGAACGTCTGCCTTTGTCCGATTAATTGCAAGAGCTTGAAACTTTTCATTTCTAAATATTTTTGTCTCTCTTAAATATTTATCAAATGTATGAGATCCAACTTTAGAAGGCGCTGGAATATTTAAAGGGTACATTGTAGCTATAATATCTCCAATTCGCCTTCCTTCAGCCGTGGTTTGAAATCCATATTCTTTTCTAAAGTTCCGCCATATGTTACTATTAAAATTTGGGTCAGGGTGTGGCGGGAATGGTGAATCATACTTTCCAGCTTCCAACCATAGTTTGTATCCTAAATTTGGATGTCCATGTACAAAGTGTTCATTAGAAGTCCGTAAGAAATGGTTACATTCTATATCCAGCATAGATTTTGGTTTGTGTTTCACAGCTAGTTTTTCATTTGGTCGTGGTGTAAATCCGGTATATTTAGGACAAGTTCCTTTCATCAAGTTTTCTCTTTCTTCTAACGTAGGCATGGTTTCAGTAGCCAACATAATATAGTAGAAGTTGTGACAAAATGTCCTACAAAAAATAAGCTTAGTTAATTATAATAATTATGGCACAAAACACAACAAGGTGGAGGACTGTCGTCAGTTGCCTATACACCACCAAGGTGCAACAGGTGTAAGAAAGTAAGCACTTGTAATGAATGTACAATTTATCCAGTTATCATCAGGGTTGGGATCCCATTAACCAATTTAATCCCGCCACGATTTTTGTGCCTGTCCCAAGACAGGATTTGGATTTCCATCTTAATACGTCATGGTCTTTTTTGTGTTCACCGAGTTCAGTTAAGAGAAGAAGTGATTGATCATTTTGTTGATATTTGTGGAATTGTTGACTATGTCTGTTTAAACTTACTTTTCATAATTCATATTACCGGTATATGGTAGAAAGAAAACTATCACATTGAATGACTATATTGATTTTATAAATTTTTGTCAACCATAATATTAAAAATAATGGCAAGTAGATTAATTGCACTTAGGAGGCAGGTATTGTATAATCACCTAAAGATCGTTGTTGTCGTGATAGTATGGTAGTTGGATTTACAACTACCTGTGCAATCAGTGCCTATCACCACTAACGTTGTGAGTTTGATCCCCAATGAGGCGAGGTGTACTCAATACAACATTATGTGATAAAGTTTGTCAGTGACGTATACAAATTGGTTATGATTCATGAGGACTATCTTGGTACCAAAAGGGGCTTTATCACAATTGATACACACATGTTTTCTCTCTCTGTAAATGTAGGTTTTTCTTTAAATTTAATAAAGTAACTTTAAATTTCTGTGAAAAATTGGAAGTTTGTCTAATTTTCAACTTCAACAACCTGGGTCTGTAAAGCATCTATATGATTGACAGCCAAGATTGAGAGATTCTCTTGTTGAATATAGTCTATCCTGGCACTCTTATCATGGAATTTGATCATACAATTAAACCTTACACTACATCAATACATGCCCCTGTGGCTGTGAGAAACTACACATTTTATGTGTGTCAATGTTATTTTGTCTACAATTTAATACATCGGTTGAAAATCAAGGAGAGCTATAACTAATGAGTGGATTATTGCTATATGTAATTTGTACTGCAGTGATAGACCCCCCCCCCTCCTCTTTTTCGTGAAATGACATCAAGTAATCTTAAGTAAATGATGTTTTGATGTACATGTACGGGGGG
>MJUT01024197.1:101391-114132 GCA_002080005.1 Gigantidas platifrons
CCCCCCAATTTGAAATCCTGGATTCGCCCCTGATGTATGCCAGAAGAAGAAATGAGTGGATGTAGTGGTAGTGATCGTATTGTAAGTTGGATTTACAACTACCTGTGCTATCAGTGCATATCACCAGTTAAGTTGTGAGTTCGAATCCCGCTCATGACAAGGTGTACTCGATACGTCATTAATCATCATGTGATAAAGTTTGTCAGTGACTTGTGTCGTTGTGACAGCTTGGTGATTTTCTCCATCAATAAAACTTACCGCCACGATATAACTCAAATATTGTTGAAAGTGGTGTTAAAACAACCAACCCCCCCCCCCCCNCCCCCCCCTTTTTTTTTTTAAGATGAACTACAAGATAACAGAAATGGGCATAAAATTTGATAATGATTCATAAAATACATGTCGATATGTGTATCTAACGTTCGATTCGGTTAATTCTGGTTATATGTTTTCTTATTTCTCTTGAGACTTACCATTTATGTCTTTATCAATTTTTAATTACTTTCTATGGTTGAGCCACCATATTGAAATTGTATATACGTAGTCATAACAATTTCAGATCTCGTCAAATATCGCAGGTGCTTGTGCTCTTCTCTTTTATGAACGCCCTCCCTCTTTAATTGATCTATTATATTTATTTTTCCTCCATTAACTTCTCTTACAGCGACATAATAATTTGCATAGAAAATTAATATGATTTAAAGGAAAAAATTACACCTTATAAATTGGATTTTAAATACTTTTCATGTATATATTAAATAAAACATTGTCATTTTACGTGGGTACAAAACTCTACCTGGCATCAACCCAACGAGATGTGATTTGTAAACAATTTACCGTCGGCATGCCACAAATAGTGGCGAATGCAGTAGTTAATATATGAAATTCATCATGATCATTAGTACTAGATTATTCTGTGAGTTTTATATTTATATCCAATTTTAACCATCGATTTATGTAGTTGAAAATAGATAAACCCCATTTTTAGTTTTAATTTAAGATAAAATAGAAAAGGGGGAGCGGTAGTTTTGTGTGAAAGACAATCCTGGTAAAGGTATGTTATTTCTAGATAAGGGGAGGGTGGATGTTGAAGTTAAGTTATAATATATATGAAGACTTGCTCATCATCATTTATTGAAAGGCAACAGTCACAAAATATGACAATGATTTATTAAAAAGAAGAGTGTAGTGAATACATTTTTATAATATAGACAATATTTTATACAATGTAGTCAAGAACCAACTATTGAAAATAATTATAAATTGAATTGGCATGAAATATCCTTTTAAAATGAAGATTCAGTCCTGACTAAAATGAAAGTGGTGGGGTCAATTGAATGAGAATCCAAAGTTCATGTTAGATTGTAATATAATTATGGGAATATATATCACGCTTTTGTTTGGTGTGGTGATGTCAGCTATGACTTCCGTGTAAAAACGATGTTCGGTTTGTCTTGACTCCCATTTGTTAAGTAGACAATTTGATTTATAATAAAGGTACATGTATTTATTTACGTGTACTGATGTCCAACACAATTTCCATATCAAAATAATGATGTTTATGTCGTTTAACTGTTAGTCACAGTTACACAATGGGTGCCACTAGTGGAACAGGAACAACTTAACTACCTTACAGGAGCACTGCTGTTTTTTGTGTGGTTTGTGTTACCCAACCTTTAGTTTCCTGTGTAGTGTTTAGTAGATCATTGTTTGTCCTTTTTCTTTTGGCCAGGGGAGAGTAATATTGTATTGTCTGTCTTTCTTTGATTGCTTTCTTTCATGCTCTTTGGTATCTTCAACTTTTCTATGCAATTCAATTCATTGTAAAATTTTATTAAAAAAGACTGGAAAAAACAGGTTTGTTGAATCACAACAAAAAAGATCAGGTCCATATGACAATGACGGTAGTGAAAAATGGTGTTTGTTCTTTGGTAGTTGAAAGTAAAGTTTATTATACCCCCCGCAATTTACTTTTGGGGGGGGGTACATGTATATCGGAATCACCCTGTCCGTCCGTCTGTCTGTCCCTCCATGTACCTTGTATGTGCAACTCCTCCTAAACGACTTATTGGATTTTTATGAAACTTAACACACTTGTAGTACACTACCTGCAGATGTGCATGAAGGAATATGGTTGCTGTCCAAAATTTAAAAGGGGAGATAATTCAACTTATACTGTCTGTCCATCCATGTACCTTGTAAGCGCAACTCCTCCTAAACGGCTTATTGGATTTTTATGAAACTTTACACACTTGTAGTACACTACCTGCAGATGTGCATGAAGGAATATGGTTGCTGTCCAACATTTAAAAGGGGAGATAATTCAACTTATACTTTCACGAAAAGGGGGAGGGCATGTACCTTGTAAGCGCAACTCCTACTAAACTGCAAGCGGGGGGTATCACTCAGTGAGGTCACTCACAGTTCTAGTTAATAATTGTAATGAGAAACTTTTATCGACGCAGTGAATTGGAAATGCAATTATATATGTAAGTACATTTGTAATCATCATGATTGCAGCTTTTGCACATAACTAAAGACTCTTTGTATGGCTGGATTTTTATAGTGCTAGCTCACTGAAACAACAATCTGTGCTCCACTCGAACGCATTATCCTGATTCCGAGCTAACCAGTCTTTGCTCTTTCTCCTGCTGCATGCTTAGCGGAGAAACAAAATACCAATTTTATAGTTTTTGGTTTGACCCGACGCCTCACCCGATCCCACGTTCCACCACACTCGAGATGAGCATGCTAACTACATTTGTATTACACCACAGATGCGGTTAGGATATTGGGGTTCCATCCCCTGGGTCCAAAGTGGAATAAAGAACCACTGGTACATGAAAGATTAATCGTCTAAAAATGATTTTTGTCATAAGAACCAGATCTTGTCGAATTGCAAATTTTGTATATTACTTGAATCATCATTGTAATACATTTATAAGCAAACTTAAGCTTAGACAAATGAAGGCCAGGTCGGTTTGTATATAGGATCTGTGCCCTGTGGGTCCAAATATTAACATATTAAGGCTTCAATGGGAAAAAGTAGTATTCTAAAGATGGAATTGTAATTGCGCCTCACCATTTGGCAAAATCAGGTGTCTGTCAAAGCGCCATATCCCACGAAACTATAATTTTTTGCCCACTCTGACACATTATTCTGATTCAGAGCATACGAGTCTTACTCTTTGCATTTTCTCCTTAATGCTGTGTGCTTAGCAGAGAAGCAGCAAATACAATGCCATATCCGACCAAACTATAATTTTTTACCCACGACCAACCAAGTACTTTTTGAAACTGTTTAAATCGTAGCTTGAATTAATAAATATGTACATACATGATATATTGATTTAAGATCTCATAAACTTTTAAACTTATTTACATATTTGACCTGTCAAGATGAATTTCACAGTACAGTAATTTTAATTTAAATGAATTTGCTATAGGTCTTCAGTTTTATAGGATTATCATAGATATTTAACTTTAAGATATTGATTTTGTTGTGGAATATACTTGCCAGAAATTAAAAAAAAAGTTTTTAATTATACATTTGTAAGGTCAGTAATTGAATCTTAATATCTCAAATTCTTGTCATTTTATTACATGTATTAATCTGTCTATACTAAACCTCCTTGACCTTTGTGTTCAGAATAGATAGATGTTTGGTTTATTCAGGTTAAGGCCCGAGTGGCTCAATAAATTAGGTACAAAAAAATGTAGTTGGATTACCTTATTTACCTAACAACTCATATAAGCCTATCACCAATACGGTGTGGGTTCGTGCCCGGCTTTGTAAATTACAAAAAAGGGTGCACTCGACTCGCAGCCACAAGTGATAAAGTTTACCAGTTGCTTGCCCATGATCGGTGATTCTCTCCGGGTACGCCGGCTTCTTCCACCAATAAAACTGGTCGTCATGATATAGCTGAAATATTGCTGAAAGAGGCGTTAATCACCAAAAATCAAATCTTTTATTCAGATTAGATTAGCAACGATATTTCATAGACAGAGACTTTTCTAAAGATTGGTTTATACAGAGTCCTGGGTTCAGGGTTTGGTTTTGACAGGTTTTATTGTATTTTTAAGCTCTATTTACCGCTATACCGAGAATTTTACTACCAGATGTTAAATTGCTAGATTGTTGGTTCCCATCCCCTCATCAATGATCATCATATATAACGAGTTTCAATTGGAGATAAGATATATTCTGCTGTTACATGTACATTTCAAATTGACAACAGGGGTTCCGGGTGGCTCAATGAGTTAGGTCGCTGGATCTAACAGCTCATACAAGCCTATCACCAATACGGCGTGGGTTCGCGCCCGGCCTTGTAAATTACAAAAAAAGTTGCACTCGACTCGCAGCCGCAAGTGATAAAGTTTACCAGTTGCTTACCCATGGTCGATGGTTCTCTTCGGGTACTCCGGCTTCCTCCACCACTAAAACTGGTCGCCATGATATAGCTGAAATATTGTTGAAAGTGGAATTAAACACTAAAAATCAAATCAAATCAATCAAATTGACAACCAACTGTGCAGGACCTTTCACTTTAAAAAATAATAATTTTGAACTCCTGTAGGTAGTTGATATTTGATTTGATTATCAAAGTAATGTTCTGGGAGGTTTAATTGATACAAAGTACACTTCTCTACATTAGGTAATATGAACCTTAGTTCTACAACATTGTACAATATAACTTCAAAGCAACTCTCCACTGCGTTAGTGAAGATCTCCTTTAAAATGTCTAGCCTTAAAGGAATATTTAGAACAAAAATGCTTATTAATATGTAATCATTTTTTTTTAAATGGAAATCAGCAAATATAAATTTAAATGATAAATCAAACTGAAAAACTGTTATGTCTTGTTACATGTAGATTTTTGTGGAGTTATCTGATTGACAGCATAAGGCATGTAAAAGTTTACAAAATCTTATGCATAAATTCTCAGGAATCTGTCATGACTTGTATTTTGCTATTTATACCATATGCAATTCTCTGTATAATGTAAGTATCATTAAGCTTTTTGTTAATTTTTTTTTTAATTCTTAAGATCGAGAAATAAATTTTTATTCATAAGGGCTGAATCCAGTAAAATGAAGAAGTTACAATACAGTCAGAGACATAGGGTGATAAATCAGTGTGATAGAGTGCCAATCTTCTTAGTGATGATACAGTACAGTCAGAGACATAGGGTGATAAATCAGTGTGATAGAGTGCCAATGTTCTTAGTGATACTGATACAGTACAGTCAGAGACATAGGGTGATAAATCAGTGTGATAGAGTGCCAATGTTCTTAGTGATACTGATACAGTACAGTCAGAGACATAGGGTGATAAATCAGTGTGATAGAGTGCCAATGTTCTTTTACAGTACAGTCAGAGACATAGGGTGATAAATCAGTGTGATAGAGTGCCAATGTTCTTAGTGATACTGATACAGTACAGTCAGAGACATAGGGTGATAAATCAGTGTGATAGAGTGCTAATGTTCTTAGTGATACTGATACAGTACAGTCAGAGACATAGGGTGATAAATCACTGTGATAGAGTGCCAATGTTCTTAGTGATACTGATACAGTACAGTCAGAGACATAGGGTGATAAATCACTGTGATAGAGTGCCAATGTTCTTAGTGATACTGATACAGTACAGTCAGAGACACAGGGTGATAAATCACTGTGATAGAGTGCCAATGTTCTTAGTGATGATACAGTACAGTCAGAGACACAGGGTGATAAATCACTGTGATAGAGTGCCAATGTTCTTAGTGATACTGATACAGTACAGTCAGAGACATAGGGTGATAAATCAGTGTGATAGAGTGCCAATGTTCTTAGTGATACTGATACAGTACAGTCAGAGACATAGGGTGATAAATCACTGTGATAGAGTGCCAATGTTCATAGTGATACTGATATATCTTTTGTTCTACCAGTACATTGTATTTAATCTATGTACTTATTTTTCATGCAATTTGAGGGATAGCAAATTTTGAAGATATATTAAACAGAACAAAAAATATATCCATGTCACCAAGACAAGTGATACGTCTATCACCGTGATTTAAATGGAATGTCTCTATCAGACTGTACTGTACATTTTAAGCCAATGTAGACAATTACATGTAAATTGAAAATTAGAAGTTTTCAAAGATAACCCATCCTATAATTCGTACGCATATTCTAAAAAAGGCAAAATATATGTAACATATCAAGATATTTTTTATCTATTATTGCAGCTTTTGACTAGTATCTACTAAATAAATACACATGTATCTGAATTTTTCTTAATTTGAATCAAATGTATCATTGTTAAGTCCTTAAGACCAACAGTTTTCTTTTTCATTATACAATGTACATGTACATGTGAATTTAAAATATTTTTTAAGAAGGCATTTTAATTGTTAACCTTTGAACATATGATGCAGGGATTAAATTTTTGGTCACATGACTGTCTTAATGATATTCATACATATACATGTACAGAGCTTTCAATATTTTCAAGTCTAACAGTACTTCACTATTTACAGGTGGTACTTTTCTAGGCGTCTAAAGGTATCTGTTGCCACCCCTTATTGAAAGGCTTGCATGTATGTGCAAAATATGAGAAATGAGCAATTTGATGAAAATGCACAAATGAAACAATATATTTGCATATAAGGTTATCAACATGAAAATTAATTATCCTACTGTACATATCTGTGATGAAGAGTAATGATATTTTTTTTTATTTTCCAGGTTTTGATTCCGGTATATTTAGATTACAATGTCCAAGTTAAAAAAAGATAAATTGATTTTACTTGAGAAACTTGTACAAAGTGGTTCCGACGGAGAGATATCTACCGAACAAAGAGATTTGTTTGACAATCTAATGAAGGAAACCAGTCCGAAAAGTCCCAAAATGAGGAAGAAAAGTGCTAACACATCTGATAGACAGTCCCGTCAACGAGTTAAAATTGTAAGAACCAACTCTCATGAGTTCAAGGACAAAAATCATGGAAATGTTCAAATTCCTTTGCCACAAACTGAAAATAGGTCACGGTCGAGATCTGCAAGTTCAAAATCAAGATCTGATTCTTCATCAAGCTTTTGGTCAGCTGGATCAAAGGATAGAACTAGAATGAGAAAAACATCTTCAAGATCCAGATCTTCTAGCAGCGGTAGTTCTTATTCTCGGTCAAGATCTGGGTCAAGGTCATCATCAAGTTCAACATCTAGATCCAGATCACGTTCATCATCAATGGAATATTCTAGAAATAAAGTACGAGAGAGATCAAAATCACCAAAAATGCCAAAATCTAGGTCAAAAGAGGCAAGGTCAGGGTCATTATCTTCAACACAAAGTACACCATCTAAACCTATAGTCACGAGACGAGTGAAAGTTACTCGTGACACAGCAAGTGACTCGGGGCGAAATGACAAGGGAAAACGTAAGAAACTATTAAAAAGAGGTGAAATTACAAAAAGTCGCTCTTTTGACATTAACCCAGATATATTTATAGAAGAAAGATTAAAACAGAAATATAAAGAACTTCGCAATTTGTTGTCAAATCAGTTTGCTGGTTCCCAAGTACAAATGACACAACATCAGTTCCAGCAGATGCAGGATCTTAGAGTCCAGTATGTCACTGCTAGCCATGGTCTTCCTCCAAGTGGTGTATTGGTACCCAGAAGTCTACCTGCCAGTATGAGAGTAAAACGAGGGACACCACAAGGTATTTCAAGCAGAAGGACAAGATCAAAAGACACTTTAACAAGTACAAGTAAGTTAACTGAAAACAAGATTAGATAAATGTCGACTTGAAAAATATGAAAAAATGTCTTCAAAGAATTATTTTTTTAAATCATTTAAATACCGGTACAGTCAAACCTGCCCATGTGGTCACCTCTATTAAGCAGTCAACTGTATTAAAAGGTCAAATTTTTTTTTAGTCCTGTGAATGAAAATTTCATATGAATTGAACCTCTTTTAAGAGGTCACCTGTCTTATAAGGTCACTTTTTATATGTCCCAAGGTTGACCTCTTAATACAGGTTTGTCTGTATATGTATGTTAATCAATGTTCTTTGTAGTAGCTTCTAAAGACTAATTTAATGTTATAGTTATGGTTATTGTATTTTATGCCACTTTCAACAATATTTCTATTATATTGTGTCGATCAGTTTATTTGTGGAGGAAATTGGAGTACCCGGAGAAAACCACCGACCTGTCGTAAGTGTCTGACAAACTTGATCACATAAAGTTGTATCGAGTGCACCTCGCCATGAGCGGTATTCAAACTCACAATTTTAGTGGTGATACATGTATCATAGGCAGTGATTGCTCAGGTACTTTTGTAGATCCAACTACCATATATACAATGTATACAAGATCACGATGACCCCTTTTTATCCCCTCGCCAACGAAGTTGTGAAGGGATATAGTTACGCTACTGTCCATCCTTCCGTCTGTCCTTCCTTAACATCCTTGTGAACACTCTAGTTTCAACATCCTTCAATGGATTTTGACCAAACTTGATACATACTTAGTTCTTAGGAGAATCTGGAACCCTATTGATTTTCAAGGTCATAGGTCAAAGGTCAAGATCACTGGGTCAGATTTGTAGGCGAGGGGATACGCCACGCTTTGCATTGCCCTTGTTATTGATGAATTTATGTTAATGCAATACTGAAATACAAATGTACATTTCTACTTCTTATTAACTGAATCACAAGCAATATATACATATACAAATAAAACGTAGATATATGATATAGTCTGCACGACGGCATGTTTCTTGAATAATCTTTCATCAAGTATGATTGAGTAACATGTTCCATTAAAGTCTTATTCAAACATATCTTAACCAATTAAATTTAATTAGTTAAGTTATTGTTTAAAACGAATATGAAATTAGTCCTTCTTTCATTAGACCAATTATTTCCTAATAAAAAAATCTCCATGCTTTAACTGAAAAACTCAATAAAAAGCTAAATAAAAAATCTATTGATTTAAGGAATTGCTCCAAAATTCAGAATTACTTGATTTATAATTGGTTGTAAGCAAATCCTGTTAATGAATTAATAGGGGCAGTCATGGTGGTGATCCTATGTTAGTTGTATTTATAACTACACATGTACCTACATTGTATGCAGTCAGTTCCTATCACCACCTACATTGTCAGTTCGAATCCAGCTCATGGGTGGATGTACTCGATACATATTATGAAAGAGTTTGTCAGATACATGCTCCAGGTCGGTTGTTTTCTCTGGGTAGTCCTTTTTCTTCCACCAATAAAACTGACTGCCGCAATATAACTGAAATATTGCTGAATGTGGCATTACACACCTTACCCTAAATTACCTATGAAGCAGGTCATACTGTAAACAATTATAAAGCTACAGAGATGTCCTAAATGTATTTGTCACTGTAAATTTTGTATTAATTGTAGATTGAATTGAAAATCACATTTTTTCAAACATTATGCCAAAGCCAATTCTTGTTCTATTTTGATACATTTTTATCAACAAAAAATTATAATTAAATGTTGTTTTACTATATTATTTCCGCATAATTTTTTTAATATAAGAATTTTAAGAAATTTATTCTTTCAATAGAGCAAACATATTTAAACATGACTTCATATTTGTGATCCACATTCAAACATTAATCTCTGCCTGTAAAATGCATCAACCTGAAGATCATAAACAATTTAATTGTTTAGTAAATATATTTATCAGGATTGAGGACGTAAGCCCCCTGTTTACCCGATTAAACTTTAATGTATTAATTCCGTGCCTGAGTTATTTATTATAAAAACATTTTAAAACCTATTTGTTTTTGTTTAGAGGTGTTTTAAATGATAACTTTTTTCATGGATCAAAACTTTATCTTGAATAAAATAAATGTGTAATGAATGTATGATCAGTGTCTTCTTTATACATGTATTTAAACCCATATATACAATGTAGATCTACAATATATATGATGGACTTGTTAAAGTTACAGCACACCGTATTACCGATGGGAATCATTTTTTTTTAAACCCGACGGATACAATCATCAACCGTCGGTGTCAGACGTCACGTGGGACATTTTGGAAGGTTAGAATCTTGAATGAGATAAATTGAGAACTTACAAATGAAAGGTAGATTTATATATACTTTATTAAAACAGATCGTAAATTACTATGTATATCGTTCAAAAAGCTATACTTTGACGGCAACCAATGTTTTTCTTGTTTTCATGCATTATTGTAACCTTTTTGAGTGTTGTTTTTGCAAAATGAAAGTATTGGCATGAAGATGAACTATCTAACTTTAATATATAACGTCTTCATCGTAAATAATGAACGGATGTTCCTGTGGGAATGAAAATCAGGGTAGTACTCGTGTAAGACCTTGATACATCATGACCCGTCGTATACTGTTGATTGATACGATCATATTCCAACGAAAGATACGATCATTAACCATCGTTAAATTACATATAAAACATACAAAATGCGGCCTATATCTTTATCGCATAACAGCAAATTTCATTTTTGCCTTGTAAAGATCAGTGGGGACAAAGTGTGACACGAGTCGTTGATTTTAGTTGTACCAAATTTGTATACAGCTATCGTCCTCCTTTCTAGTTTGGTTCTGTTTGTTATAGAAGTTTCAAAAGATCTTTGAATGTGTTTACCATAGGGTTCAATGTTAAACCATGTTCCCCGCTGGTGGGCATCTTGGATGGAGTGCCGACCCACCGGATACATATTTGTTACTATTGCACCTGATCTCTTTCAAAGTGCAATCCAGGAAATTAAAAGAAACGATATCACACATATTGAACAAATGTAATCCTTGTACTGCATATCTTAGTTTGTACTAAGTTGATAGTATATTTGGACTTATGGATGAAACATTGGATATCTGCAAGGGCCACCAAGGGACAGTGCTTATGGATATGTTCCAATGAACATTCCACCTCGTGCCCCCAGCAGAACTCCAAGGTTATATACTAGTAATATACAAATATATATATAGATATATTGCTACTCAACCACAGACACCAAGGGACACTGCTTCTGGAGATGTCCAACATATATAGCTGTGACATACCACCTCGTGTCTGAGGCAGAGACGCAAGATATCAAGGGAAAAAATAATAATGAAATAAAATAAAAATCTATCTGCAGTGTTTTTACAATTACAAATCCATTCTAATTTCTTTATATCATTTAAGCAATTAAAATTTGGACATGAAGTCAATATTATATCAACCAATTCTTTTCTGTCTGGTTGATTTAGAACACTTGAAAAAAAATGTATTTCTTCTTCAACTTCCCCTGAACTGCACTGTTGACAGAGCCTTTGGTGTCGAGGGATACCCTGGTACCTGCCCAACTCTATCTGCAAATGATGAGAGGAAACTCTAAATTTACATATACACATGTACTCCTCCTGAGCTGAAAGTTCCTTATCAATTTCAAATATTCTTCACAACCGAAGCTAGCTTTCTCTTGTATATGTTTAAAGTTTCCTATCAGAGCAGTCATTCATCTTTTCTTTCCACAGAGACAAAAAATGTTTCAGGAGAATTTTGACCACATATTCTTTTGATAGCTTTACTTTAGACTTTATGTTCAAAAACCCAGGAATTATTTGAAATAGTTTCTGAAGTTTGTGTGGTATTGTTTATTGAAAAACGTTGCATTGTTTAATACATCACATGACAATTCAGCCTTAGATACTCTTACTAATACTAGGATTAGAATTATGTGTTTTTATCGTATCATCTGTAGATAAAAGACTGTACTTGATCGTATCCATCGACGGTTTGTGATGGTTTGTGATGTATCATCGTCTGAGAGGGGTACCTCAAAATTAAGCGTTTTCAAATGAAAATTATTTCACATATCACTATAAGTATGTTACATATCATAGTTAGATATTTGATCTTTTAATTCGTACCCTCGTTCCATAAAAATACAGCTTTAGAAAGATATAAAATGCTGGGAAAAATCAAAAAGGCATTTTTTCGTCAAATAACGACCTTTAAAACAATGTAAAGTGAAAGCTGAGATCGATTTCTATAATATACATGAAATACTACCTTTTATCTGCAAATACAACATTTGTTTCATTCAAAAAGGGTAATATTATAGCAAAAAATCGCTTCTTAACTTGCAAGTGGCTTTTGACACGGACAGGTTTTTATCGTATCCGGCGGGTTTCAACAAAAATGATTTGAGTCGGTAATACGGTGTGTACAGAGTCCTCTAGTTTTATTAAACAAGTGGAAACATGTCAGCTTATTACAGTACAGTCAGATACATTGTGTGATAAATCACTGTGATAGACATATCACTCACTCATCTTGGTGATTTGGATATCTTTTGTTCTATTTAGTATACCGGTATCTTCAAAATTTCTTTTACATTTAGAGTGTTACTTACTCTCACCCAAAAGGCATATCAAAATACGAAAATAGATTAAACAGATCAAAAGATATATAAGTATCACTAAAGTAATAAGAGTGATACGTCTATCACAGTGATTTATCACGCTATGTCTCTGACTGTACTTGTTATTAAGATACGTCTATCACGGTGATTTATCACGCTATGTCTCTGACTGTACTTGTTATTAAGATACGTCTATCACAGTGATTTATCACGCTATGTCTCTGACTGTACTTGTTATTAAGATACGTCTATCACAGTGATTTATCACGCTATGTCTCTGACTGTACTTGTTATTAAGATACGTCTATCAC
>MJUT01024197.1:115120-125176 GCA_002080005.1 Gigantidas platifrons
TATTAAGATACGTCTATCACGGTGATTTATCACGCTATGTCTCTGACTGTACTTGTTATTAAGATACGTCTATCACGGTGATTTATCACGCTATGTCTCTGACTGTACTTGTTAAAGTTACAGAGTCCTCTAGTCTGGTCTTATTAAACAAGTGGAAACACATGTCAACTTATTAATTAAAATTAGATGTTTGTACATGTATCTTCTTTAATTAATGATGCACCAATATCTACATGTAACAACCTCCCTTTTGAGGGTCATGTATGTCAGGTACTTGTAACCTTTCTTTCATCTTTGACCATCCAATCATGATATAACTGAAAAATTGCTGAGTTGGCATTAAACAACAATCACTCACTTACAAACTCTAAGAACATTATTTTCACATTCTTTGTCTTTTCATTGGTCTTACAAGAAATTGGTACCATTTTCTCAGTAAATTTTTTCAGGTTTTATTTAAAACTATATAAAAGTAAATTCAAGAATTTGATTCAGAGCAGTAAATTCTAATTTTCATTTCAAGGACTGTACTTCTGTTTCATTTAAGTCCTTTGGAAAAATTGATCGGGTGATAACATTCAGAATTAATTATGTTCTCATAGTTGTAATGCACTATTCAGAGTAAAACAAATTGGTTTTTAGAAACTCTTATAAATACTTTACAAATTAATTAACTGAACAAATTAAGATGAAAAGATGGGAGATTTTGATTAATAGGTAAAAATTGATTTTTTTCCATAAACTGATTCCTTCAAATTGAAATTCTCAAAATTTCTTCCTGATTATAACATGAAACAAAGCTCAGGTCATGAAATCAATTATCTACGATATTTACAACATCGAAATTAACGAATTTGTAATAATTGACTGAATACACTGAATACTATATTTTCAACATCAAAATTAACGAATTTGTAATAATTGACTGAATAAACTGAATCATATATATATATACATTGTATTCTGTTTTTAATGAAACCATGTTTTGCAAAAATCGTTATGATGAAATTGAAAATAACATTTGACTACAGTATTTGTTCATTTTATATTTGGTTGACACATGCAGAGTATACATGCACCATATGAAAGGAATCATATCCATGATTATGCACGAGACATGTTTAATACATGTATGAGAAATCTCATGCAGTTTAACATATTATTAAAATTCTTTCAAATATTGTTCATAAATTTGGGGTACATTCAATTTCATATAATATAGTAAAGCAAGTCGTCCAAACATAATGTAAACATTTGACTTTTCGTCTCAGATTTGAATAAATCTCATTAAACCTGGTTTTTGAGGGAGGTGCCTGGTGTTTCAATTTGCAATAATCAGAAATGTTAGATTTCAAGAATTTGATAATGGTGGCTCATTCAAAGTAAAATTCTATCAGTAATTGAAAACATGCCTTTCATACATGTTGAATTACCAAATTTAAAAGATTTGCTTTATATCAACTTAAGCTATGTATTGAACAGAAACCTGACTGAGAGATATCTGAAACATTGCTGGGTTGGCATTAAACAACAATCACTCACTTTCTCTGAGAAATTGGTACTTTGAAATGAAGGGAGATAACTCCAGAATGAAATAGCATTAATAGTCCATAATCAAATTTCCCAAGCCATTTATGGTCATTTACTGTTATTAATCAATTTTAATAGATTGCTTAAGAGGAACTTGACTTATTTAATGGAAACTAAATACTAGATGGACAGGTATTAAAACATGTGCAATGAATACTACCTAAATGTTAAAATGACAAAAGAAGAGTATACCGAATGGTGTTATAATAATACTTGACAATGCTCCATTACAATATCCTGTCAGGAAATCAATTATTTGGTAATGATTGAGAAAAGTTTAGAGATACCAAATGGGTAACCAGAGGCCATAAATCTAATAAGAACAAACAGTACAATGGACAAAAGGACAAACAAGGATCTATAAAACACTACACAGAAAACTATATATTGTGCAACACAAATTAAACACCGCAAACGGGGTGAACTCAGGTGTTTTGGAAGGGTAAAGAGTTCCTGCTCCACTAGTAGCACCCATCGATGGAAGAGGGAGGATTCCACATATTCACAATATTTGATTGTTGTTTAACACCAAGTGAGCTACTATTTTTTTTATGAGATGATGATGTCCATTTTGTACTAAACCAAAAAGTTTAGTTGGATTTTTATAGTGTTAGCTTACTGAAAAAACATTCCATTGGGTGCACAAGTCGTTTACCATTCACACATTATCCTGATTCCGAGTCAACCAGTCTTTGGTGTTAACTCCATAATTTTTGCATTCCGGTACAGGTGGTACTTAGTGGAGAAGCAGTAAATGTTAATTTTATGGTCTTTGGTTAGACCTGACCAGTGCTTGAACCACAATCAATAGCATTCACAAAATTAGCTGTTTGTTTTGAAATACTACTTTCACCATAAATACATTTTTAACATAGATTTGAACAAAAAATTATAAATTTTTTTATTTGGGAATTTCACTGACTATTATTTTTAAATAAAATTATTTAGAATTACAAAAAATATGTATTACAATGATGTAGATTAATTTATTACAGTCTGTACATGTAAGTAAATGTAGTAGAATATTACAAATTAACTAACACAGGGCTCATGTTACAGGGTGATTCGGGCAAAGAAGTCAACTTGTGAAAGTTGACTTCGTTTTCTTGTAGTTCAAGGTGAAGTTCAAGTCGCCTTGTAATTTTGAATAGTTGCCCTATGTCGCCTGAATATTTTTGTCAGGTGTCATGATATCATATGAAATCTGAAAGTATTTGAAAGTGATGTTGAAAATGTTGTGTATATAATTTCAGGTGATCTTGGTGAAGACCAGACATATGTTAGTGTACAAAGAGTCCTTAACACGTCTGCCGCAAGGGAGGGCAAGGTCATTGTTGAACGACATCCTGTTTCTATTAAAAAGAAAAACAAAAAGGGAAAAAACAGTGATTCAAACTCCAAATTAAATTCTACATTAGATAGCACTTCTGACCATACAGGGTCAAGGACATTATCACCAAGGTCAAGGATGAATGTCCCTGAACTTCATCATCTTAAAGATAGCAACAATCCTGATTTGTTGAAGTGGTTGAAACAGAAAAATAAAGAACATAGGAAAAAAGAAAAGGAAGAAAGAAAGAAACGCAGAGAAGAGCGGGAAAAATTAGTTTTGGAAGCAAATGAAAAGTTTGAACAAAGGTTGGAATCTCAAAAATTTGTGGAAAAATGGAGAGTAAAAAAGGAAAAAGAATATAGAAAAACAATGAAGGAGAAGAGAAAGGAAGAGAGAGAATTAGCATTACAGCAAAATATTAAGATGGAGTTATCTCTTCCTGGAAAAAGTATGACAGTACGTCCACAAACTGCTCCCCCAGAATGGAAACGCAAAACGGAAACCAGCCCTTTTAAAACAAAGAAAGAAAAAGTGAAGGAGGAAAATAATGAAAAGAAAGTTAATAATGTAAGAAAAGCTCAAACTGTACAAGATCAGTTAGGAACCTCCTCAGAACATTTAAAATTTGATTTGGATGATCAGAAAAATCACGATCCACTTCCGCCTACATCAAAATTTATATATAAAAGACCTGTGGCAGGGAAAATTAAACTTAATATGAGAAACAGACCAATGAGTGCTCAACCTAAACTGCAAACTTCTAATAGGGAACAATCAGAAGATTTACACTGGCAAACAGCCACCGAGGAACATACTAGGAATACCAGAATGTCTTACGATGATTGGATCAATACAAAACGAAAGCAAGATCAGGGCAAACGAAAACAAGAAAAATTTCGTCAAAAAGAAGAACTATCAAAATCTGATCCAGAAATGGACAAATTAGTTCCAGATATTGCTAAGAAAAGAATTCATACGATCATGAATGAACGAAAGTCAATTGACACTGGAATTAAGCGCTATGATAAATCAGTAAATCAGTCATTTGGCGGAGGAAGTTATGATGGGAGTAAATCGCCTAAAAGAACACACTCTTACAAATTGGGAGATGACCGTCCAGGTACTGCCAAAGATAAAACTGTAGAATCTCTAAAAGTAGGTGGAAAGTCGTATCAAAGACCAGGAACAGCACCATCTGGAGGGAAAAGAGTCCCCATGCCAATGCGTTCACCTTATTCTCCAGTTCCAGCGCATCCTCCTCCTGCTCACGTTGAAGAAATAATGAATAGTGAGGACCAATCAAATCCTTTCAAATTGCCATTCTCAGCTGATGAAGGTGTTCCCAAACATGTGGCTGCTATGCAGAAAAAACTTTTCTCTGAGGAAACTTTGAGGAAAGATGATCGACCAGAACCTCAGGGCTGTGATCATGATTCCTCATTGGATGTAGTGCTTTGTACAACTGCCACTACCATGGTTACCGAAGATATTAAATATGATAATATTACAGCAATGGAGAAGTCGGATAACGTTAATATTGATAAAAAGAAAGATTACAAAGAAGACGAAAAAAAAGAAAGTGATACACAAAATTCAAATGAAGACGCTGAAATAATTAATGTTAATGTTCAACAGAAAAGACACGAAAAAATAGAAACAAAGGGAGATAAAAATGTAACGAATAAAGAAACATATGAGGAAAATGTAAATGAAAAAAATTATGTTGAAAATGAAGAAAAATCTGATACGATATTAAATGGAGACTTGACGAATGAAAATTCAGACACGAAATTAGAAAATGGACAAAAGGGTTACGATGAAGTAGATAATAAGAAAAGCGAACAGAATTGTAATGGAGAGGTAGAAGCAGACGGCAATGTGGAGAATCCATTAAATCAGTCCAGCAATTTGAGTAAACACGTATCATTTTGTGAAGAACCCGAAGTTTTCGTTAACCATGATCACCCAGATTGGAGTACAGATACTGACACCCCAGACGAAGATAATTCCCGCTACACAACGAAGGAGGACCTGTCAACTTTGATTGACAGTTGTGGAGAATTATTGAACAGAGAGTACGGACAACAGAAAGAGGAATCAGATAAAACATTTATCACGGAAAGTCTCGATGATGATTTTTAGTGGTGTATTTCTAATTTTAATGGTGCATTCTGTGTTATTTATTTATGACAAAATAATATTTCATAAGTTGTGGAATGTATTGAAATATATTATTATTTATCTGTATTATGAAATGATCATAAATGTGATAGACAATTGGTGATACCATTTCAGTTTATGTGGAAATTCTGAAAACAAATTTATCAAGAGTAAAAGGTATAATGTTTTCATAATAGCTCAATATCTTATCGTTATTCATTTTTGTATCATCCAATATTTTTCCATCCTTTTTCCAAGCAACTTTAAATTGACTACGGATAGAGCGATTTCCAATTACATTTGAATATCTATTTATGACATCATATACATTTTTGTACATGTGACCGTAAAATGTAGAACAGCAAAAAAGCACTGTTCTGTTAGTTTAATTTGTGTCTAATTGTACTGTTGGATCATTTACGTCTATATACATTCTTACTAATTGTCTCCATGTTATATGTTTCTCAGCACATATTATGCCTTCAAAATCAACAATTTCTTAATTATACAACTGTACCGTAAGTAAACATGTGATTAATTTTGATTGATTTTTTTTAATATCCAATGTAGTACATGTTTATTCTTGGTGCTTAAACATTCACTGTGTTACAATTATTGATGTCAATTTAATTTTTTTGAAAAGTATTTGATAAAGGGCAATTATGATTTATACTAGTATATAGAATTATACCTACATTTTTTTGTGTGGAAATTATTGCATATTGTGAGGCTCAATCTGAATGTAACTTTTTCTATCAGAAAGCGAACACAATGACTCGTCCAAGCATAATTTTCCTTTAACGGTTTGTAAATCTTGTTAAGAATTAAATCTGTAAACACTTGAAATAAAGCCTTATTGTTTGTTTTTTTGTTTTTCATGCAAATGTACATATTATTATATTATAATAATTTATGTATTTATTGAACACATTTTATTGTTTCTTTATTTATTTTGATTCATGTGCCTTAGATACATGTGTATTTGAACATATTACACAAAAGTGAAGTAGAAATCATTTTCATATGCATGTAAAATATTTGTGTGCAAAAGATGAATGTACTATATATATTAACCTTTCATTTTTAGTGAACTACATAATTTTATAATTTTATTGGTTTAAGGAATACACATGTAATCTTTTAGAAATTGGAAATATTAAAAGACAATTAATGAATAATGAAACTGAGTGGTTTTTGTGCAGAATAATTTTTTTTGAAAAAATTAGAATATACAATGTATATGCTATATTAGATGATATAAGATATAGTTATTGACTGATATACTTTTTAATTTTTTTTAGTCTGTGTGCTTTAAATAAATTCATTATATCAAGACCTTAAGTATAACCCTAAAACTCTTGAGTACAAGTTTCGTACTCATTCTCCAAAAATATCCAATCAGAATGCTGTATTTATTGGTTCTGACATTCTGATTGGATGTTTTTCAAGTATGAGTGTTAAACACATACTCAAAAGTTTTATGATCGTGAGGCCTGAGATCGATCTAATTTGATTCTTATATTTGTAATATTCATAATTGGGGAGTTTAGAGTTGGATCCTTCACCATCAAAATATTAAATATTATTACTCTTCATGTAAGAATCTTTCATTAGAACTGCAATTCTACTATTCAGACATAAATTTACAAAGAATATAAAGCGCTGTGTAATATGTATAGGCATATTAAATGCAAATATGCCTTAGGGTGGAGCTTAGAACAATGTAACGTCATTTAAATAGGCGGAGTATAAACGGGATCACATGAGCTCTTTTAACAGTGTACAATTAACAATGTATTATACGTTTTTCTTTAACGTTGATGCTGTCATCTGTCAAAGCAAAGGCCAGTTCCAGGTTTGGGAATTAAATATTTGACAGTTCATTGTTATTGTTGAAATTGGATATTTCTTGAATATAAATGAAAATTATTTGCCAATCTGTATACTATCAATACATTTTAGACAAATTTCATTTTTTTTAAATCACCAAAAACATTCAGAGTAATAATAACAATAATATTGTGTTGTCCATGTTATATGCCGAAATATGTTCCAAGGTTAGAAGGCATAATGCACTCACCTTACGGGTCGTGCTTTATGCCTTCTAACCTTGGGACATATTTCGGCATATAACATGGACAACACAATATTATTGTATAAAAAAAAATTATAAACAACACATTTACTAGAGTTTGTTCAGCGTATTGTTTGTATAATCAACAGAAAGCAAAGCATGTATATTATGAAAATATAGATAAAATATATATTTTAGAGTTATGTCCCCTACCATCGTAAATTTCTAGCATAAATAATTTAGAGTTATGTCCCTTATTATCTTAAATTTCCAGCATTTATAATTTAGAGTTATGTCCCCTACTATCTTAAATTTCTGGCATAAATGATTTCGAGTTATGTCTCCTACCATCTTAATTTTTAGCATAAATAATTTAGTTATGTCTCCTACCATCTTAAATCTCTAGCATAAATAATTTAGAGTTATGTCCCCTATGTATACCATCTTAAATTTCTACCAGTACCACAATATCCAGTATCCTTAAGCAGGTTGTGATTGTAAAGTGTTTTTAACATTGACTTCATGTTTGTGATATTAAATATCCAACAGTCAGTTATTCCATGTAAAGTATTATATTACTGTTATATTTCATTGAATTTTTATAACTTTTTTTAAAATTTTTAGTGAGTAATGACGGATAGTCCTCTATCTTAAGACATATCATTTTTTAAAGTATGTTTAGTAAAGTTTACATTTATGTTAAATAATATGTATTTAATATATAAATATTTTGTGTGTATTGTTTGATGTATCATGAAGACCCAGTCATACAATTGTGGAATGAACTATGAATACAGTCACCTGTATATAATAAATCACTGTCTATAATGGACAGTTTCATTTTCTCCATTTAATGAATAATAAATATAATTTGAACCTGTATATAAAGGGCAGCTGCTCATAAATCTTCAGTGTCCTTTATATACAGGTTTAACTGTATTGTCATAAATATTTGGGTTTGTATCGTACATGCACCCAGTCATGTTAATTGAGAACTAGTGAAATGTAGGATGTTTCTAACCAATGTACATTACTTTCATCAGTTTAAATGCTAGATACATTATAAATATATATATACACAGACTATTAGTGCTAGGTTCGCGACAGTCAGTGCTCCAAATTATTTTCGGAAGCTTCCAAATTTCCTGGTATACTAATAAAGCTACAATTTTTTCAAATATTTATCCTGAATGTCCAATTTTGATAATTTTTTATCAACAAAGATAGAAAAGTATGTTTTTTTTTTTTTAAATTTCTGATTTTAATATGAAGTATATAGGTAAAATTGGAAGCGTCCAAAATACTTTTGACGACTGTCTGTACGTATACAGTAATACTTGTCTTAGCCAATATCTATGTATATTTAAACGTTAAATCTTAGTTTAATGGTTTACATATGTTTTGTTGATATGACATGTCTATTTCTAAAGAGAAAGTTCAGACAAGTTTTATATTACGTAACAGAAATTATTTATAATGAAATATTTATACTTTAATATATTAATCAAATAAGTTATTATTTGCTCAGTTAACTAATATTTTAATGAGTGTGCGAGTGTGAAGATGCAAGTGATTTGTTTTATTACTGGTACATTTCTTTGATTGATTGGTATTTTATGCCAACTTTAACAATATTTCAGCTATATCATGGCGTTTTATATATATATTTAGAGAGAGGTTACATATTTAAAGAGAGATTTTTATATACAAGCTATGTTTAATCATTCCGTCCTAAGTTTGTGTCTCAGATTTGTTTTTTTTAATGTTTATATTGGTGTATTTTGAAAATATAATTTACTTGAAAAATAGTCAAATGGGAGATAGGCAGTGTTTTATTTCATCTGTAGATTATTATTTTTGTGCTCTAGCACACTTTTCCTATCAGCCATCTTTTTACATTATTTTTCACCAGATGTTAAGCATTGCATTAGGTATGAGTTTCAACAGGAATAATCCCATGTCATGTTTCTGATATCGCTTAAATCTTTAAACTTTGTAGACTTGTGAGATCTATTTACAGGGTTCACGAAATTGCATATAGGTTTGGTGGTCCTAGTGAAAAAAATGTCAGTCATCATTAATTTTCTATTGAAAAAAACCAATCTTGTGTCAGTCCTTAGCAAAATCTGCCCAAATTGTGCTGGTCATGTCTGACAGGACTGACACATTTCGCAAACTCTGTGTTTATCATTTTTTGTAGGCCATTTTTAATACTATGAGATACAATGTAATTTTATATTTATAGCTTACCTGACCCATTTTACATTTACGATCATCGGTCATCCACAAACTATTCATGTTACTATATTCTTCTCAGTAACCATTAGACCGAATGGAATCGGTCTTAATTCATGTTTGTGATGGAATTGTTACTTGGTTCATTTATATGAAACTATACAAAATTTGATTGAAAATGCAAAATGATCACTATAGGAATCTATGATAAAAAAAAATTATTTTTTTTACAGAAACTAAGCTTTATTGAACCTAATGCAAGCGGTACAAGAGTGGTCACTGAATGGTTATTTATAAAGTTTATGTTTCATGGGGAAAATGTAGTGAAGGTCTTCTTTTCTGAAATCACGAGACCATTTGAAGTAAAATTGTAGCTGGAATGTTCGTTGTATGGTCAGGAATACACTTTGTATTCATTAGAAATCCAAGATTGCCACTACCTCTGGCCCCCCGTGTTTTAGTGGGGGTTCGTATTGCTCAATCTTAAGTTTTCTGTACAGTATTTATTTGACCATTGTTTGTATTTTTTTCTTTTATTGTTTGTCTGTCATTCAAACTACAGCTTCTGATTATCACTTTGGTATCTTCAAACTGATCTTAGGGCTGTTCCATTTAAATATACCTGGGAGGGGGGAATACCACTTATGTCAGACCCCCCCCCCCC
>MJUT01024197.1:125184-140373 GCA_002080005.1 Gigantidas platifrons
AAAAAAAACCCACCCAACATAAAAAAAAATATGGTTTCACCGCCACAACCAATAAAATTTTTTTAAAAAAATGGCATTCACCCCTCCCAGGTAGACTTAAATGGAACATCCCTTAGCATATGAGAAAATATTAAACAAATTCTTATGAAAATATACAAAACTTGTGGGTTTCATAATTTTGTTTTGAATTGACATTTTTGATGTGTTACTTTAAGAGGAATTACCAGGACAAGCCCTGATTTAACATAGCTAGTAATCATATAGAAAATTTGGATAAAATCCTGTGTATTTATTTATTAAATCATAGATTTTAAGAATTACACATTTTTTTTTTATACGATATCATAAATATTTATCATCATACTTTAAACATATTTTGTAGAAATAATAAATAATGCAATGATATCAGAATATCAGTCTTCAGGATTTTTTTTTATTAAAAGACCAGGGCTGGGTTGCACAACCTTCAATTAAAATTAAATTTCAATTTAAACTTAATTGACACTTAAATTTACCTGGTGTTTGAAACGTACATGAATTTAATTTACACTTACGGTTTAATTGAGACTTAAATATAGGTGATGGTTGTGCAACCCAGTCTAGGATTTCAAAAATCAAATGAAAAGCAAAAAATACCACACCGTCATAACAGTTCCATAATCTAGTAGAAAAACTAGAAACAGGCAAAAGTGATGCCACAAAAACATATATAAATGACTGATTACTTTCTTGGCTTGATTTTATGTTTATGGCATTAACATAAGTAATTATTAGATTTAGTGGAGAGCTTAAGGGAAAGCATGTTGTATATACTGCACAACTTTCAGATGTGTAATCTTTCTGGTCAGTAGGTAAACACTTAACATACTTAGCAGAGAGATACCTGGAGTGCGATCAAGAAGTTGAATCTTAAAAAGTTACTCTTTGAAGATGGTCTTACTCTATGTTTAATATCGAACTATAAATATTCGTAGATTTTTTTTTTCAAAATGGCACTGAATAAATATATATTCATCCATTTACTTTGTTTTGTTAAACAGCAAGAAACACTTGTATTTCCTATGTCACCTGTATTATAAGAAAATAACTGCCAAAACAGAATGCAGCAAATGTGAAATTAAATTAGAAAAAAATAATCTATCATTCATCACATTTTCTGTCTATCATTTTTAATAGTTTAGAAATCATCTTCAAAGACATCTTATAAAAATCCAACTCAGTGTGTTGGTCTAGTACAAATCATCTCATTGAAAATTAACTTGCTCTCGCCATGATATAGCTAAAATATTGCTGAATTGGATTTAAACACCTGACTCGCTCACTCAAAAATATCTTAAAATAGCTATAAAGGTATGATTCAATTACATGCAAAAAATCTACGAAGATGTTTGAATGTTCTACCATTTTGAACGCACCCCTGGTATATTTCTAAGGTACATTTATTAATTGCTATAGAATTCAAATAATAATTTAGCCTGCCAGTATAGTGACATTTAATTTTTCTTTAGGGGCTCTTACGAAGCCTTGTTACTTTTTAGTAGCGAATCGAAATCCAGATGCAATTGTTGAGACAGAGTTTTAGCAGAGTTTATATGTTATCAGATTACTTTTACCTATGATTTTAATTAGATTTAAGATTTTTTTACCTGTTTGTCTTTTTGTTGAAGATTAACTTGATACCTTTTTGTAGATAGATACTTGAGCTAAAAATATATAATATAGAGTCTGCTCTTTAATAGTGACAAGATTTAGACTGATTTATATAATGATGACTAGCTTACAGCCAAAATGTATGATCTTTTGTTATTAAACATAGTTTACTAGGTAAATTAGATTGTGTTGTATTTTATTCCAAGTAAAATCTTTGGCCATGCAAAATATGATGGTTGGTTGGTTTATGGCGTTTAACACCACTTTCAACAATATTTCAGTTATATCTGGCAGGCAGTTTTATTGGTGGAGGAAACCGGAGAAAATCACTGACCTGCAGCAAGTCACCGACAAACTTTATCACATAATGTTGTACACCTTGCCCTGAGCAGGAGTCGAACTTGCAACATCAATGGTGATAGGAACCGATTGCATAGGTAGTTGTAAATCCAACTACCATACGATCTGCCCACAATGACCCCTGCAAGATAGGTAGTGAAATAGAGTTAGATCAAGGAGGAGGAAAGGGTTTTCTGATTACTGTAATGAACAGTGAAAAAAAACGTAAATATCTAATTTTAGTGTGCACAACATTTTCTGGANAAAACAAGCTTAGCTGCACTCCTTTGGTGAGCTGATCCCATAATGATACCACGGTGTTGTGTTTTTATTGAAAATAAATACTTTGTTAGTTTGAGGTACGAATTATAACATAGCTAATTTTAGTGTGCACAACATTTTCTGGAATAACCTTCATCAGGTATGCTCGGAGTCGAAAGATTAGAAAACCAAATCATTAAAAAAGTCTGGAAGCAAGAAAACCAAAGATCGTAAGTAGGATATCCAAAGATCGTAAATAGGATATCCAAAGATCGTAAATAAAATATCCAAAGATCGTAAATAGGATATCCAAAGATCGTAAATAGATATCCACAGATCGTAAATAGATATCCAAAGATCGTAAATATGATATCCAAAGATCGTAAATAGGATATCCACAGATCGTAAGTAGGATATCCAAAGATCGTAAATAAAATATCCAAAGATCGTAAATAGGATATCCAAAGATCGTAAATAGATATCCACAGATTGTAAATAGATATCCAAAGTTCGTAAATAGGATATCCAAAGATCGTAAATAGGAAATCCAAAGATTGTAAATAGGATAACCAAAGATCGTAAATATGATAACCAAAGATCGTAAATAGATATCCACAGATCGTAAATAGATATCCCAAAGATCGTAAATAGGATATCCAAAGATCGTAAATAAAATATCCAAAGATCATAAATAGGATATCCAAAGATCGTAAATAGATATCCACAGATCGTAAATAGATATCCAAAGATCATAAATAGGATATCCAAAGATCGTAAATAGGATAACCAAAGATCGTAAATAGGAAATCCAAAGATCGTAAATAGGATATCCAAAGATCGTAAATAGGAAATTCAAAGATCGTAAATAGGATAACCAAAGATCGTAAATAGGATAACCAAAGATCGTAAATAGGATAACCAAAGATCGTAAATAGGATAACCAAAGATCGTAAATAGGATAACCAAAGATCGTAAATAGGATATCCAAATATCGTAAGTAGGATATCATAATATCGTAAGTAGGATATCCAAAGATTGTTAATAGGATATCCAAGATCGAAAATGTCTTTGGTGTTGACAAAGTCTTTTGGCAACTCTGAAAGTATACAAATTCCACAATCGCAAAACTGGTTTAAATCGTACGTCACATGAAATGAAGCCATATGTCCCTGGAACAAATTCCATCAGAGACCTTTCATTTTTCATAGATTGACAAGCTCTGCTGTTACACTGGTGTCCACTCAATAATCAACAATGGTCAGAGAGAAAAGTTTGAAGAAACCAAAGGGTTTATCATAAACTGAAGAAGTACAGACACAACAATGGCCAAATGAAAAAAGACCAACAATGATCTACAAAACACTACACATAAAACTAAAGATTGAGCAACATGAACTCAAGTGCTCCGGAAGGGTTACCACTGTCATGTTACTGTTAAATGTCCGGAACATCATCTGATATGGAAATCGTGTTGGAAACCAGCATACGTAAATAAATACAAATAACATAAGACATTGACACCCAACGAAATGGGAAAACTGGTGGGGCTGAATGTTGGTTATTGATATATTGTCATTAAGTTATGATGACTTGCGATGAGGAACACTCATTTACCATACCAGTAAGTTTATAGAAACCATAGTAGTTTCACAAAGACATCCTTCGCTAGCCATGAGAGCGGAGATCTCCTATAGCTTAGTCATTGGTAGATTATTGGTTTACAATGCAAGGAGTCCTGGGAAGAATCTCATCGATGACATTTCTTATATACATGTGGCTCACTGGACTGGCCGAAGTCCATTTGAACGTTTGCATTTCTTAGCGTCTGTCATTGTATCCGTCGTTCGTTGTCTGTCGGTCGTCATAAACTTTTAGCTCAGCCGAGGTAGAGACCCAGTCACGTTGTTTTGATGGAAAAGTATCCAGTGTCTGTCCATAACTTCTGATTGGAAGAGACATGTTCTCCAGAATTATTGCATGCTAAGACATCAGAATTGCTAGAAATGTTTCCTTAATGGGTATTGTTGCTCTCCAAAACAGTTCCAAATCCTAAATGACCTCCCTGGTCGCAATTGGCTGTAACATTTCCAACTTACTCTCAAGAACCAATGCATGCTAAGTCAACAGACTTGTCAGAAATGTTCCTCGGGAGGTTATTATGAAGCATTGTTTAAATTCAAGATATATGACCTGACTTCTGTTTTGCAGAGAAATTATTGACTTCTTCCCAAGAATAATTACATGTCAAATCACCTGTATTGCCAGAAATGTTCTTTCGGGATGGAAACCATAAACCATAAACGTTATTACCTCTAGAGCAATGTTAAATCTATGTAGTGTTTTGTAGACCATTGTCTGTCCCTTTTCATTTGGTCGTCTATTGTCTGTCCTTAGCTACACTGGTGTTAAACCAATGATCGTAACTTAAGTGATTGGAGGCTGCAAAACCACGCTAGGAAGTGACAAAATTTGAAAGTCGACAGCCCCTTCATAATTATCCCTAAGATAATATGGCTTTTAGTGTACCCCTTGTACTTCTCACGCTAAATTATTCAGAAGTAGCCTTTCATTTTGAAGCTATTTACATATTGATGACGATAGGGTCATAATCTAGTTGTAAACAATAGATTACCTCTTTGACAGTTTAGTTTCTCTTTAATCTTCCTGATAGTGTACGGAAGTCTTTATGTGTAAACACTGCATTAACGACATTTCATCTGATTCAAGTACAATTTGTAAGCAACATTTAGGCCAGTATAAGTTATTTGTTTGTTATTCTATAGAACTGTAAACGGACAACCGATTTTGTCTTAAGGCGGTTATGGTTAGAGTTATGGTTATGGTGTTTAAAGCCACTTTCAACAATATTTCAGTTATATCGTGGCGGTCAGTTTTATTGATAGAGGAAACCGGAATACCCGGGGAAAAACACCAACCTGCCGCAAGTCACTGACAATGACAAACTTTATCACATAATGTTGTATCGAGTACACCTCGCCATGAGCGGGATTCGAACTTGCAATTTTAGTGGTGATAAGTATTGATTGCACTAGACAGTTGTAAATCCACCTACCATTATTGGAATATTTATATGTTTTAAGAATTGCACACAATTATGTGTCACCTCCTTTATTTACAATTGCTTGTATATGCAAATTGAAAAACGCTTATAAGTTCACAAAAACGTTTTCAAGTTCACAAAAACGCTTACAAGTTCACAAAAACGCTTACAAGTTCACAAAATCAATTATAGAAACAGGTGTATTACTGTTAAGAAGAAATTCAGTAACAAAAATGTTTTCAATAAATTCAGTTGTAGGAAGTGTACGACCGTAAAACACATTTAGAAACAAAATGTGGACATTCGTGGCTAGGTTAAACCGAATAATGGGGTTCCACCAACCCCCACTTGATAATTGGATCGCAAACGACAATCACTTCCACTCAAAAAGACCACACATTATCACAAAAATTAATAACTTAAACATGGACAATAAAACAACAGGTTCAGTGAATATTCTTGACTAACTGACTACTAACATGCTGAGCTACGAAGATTGAATCTCTTGGTTAAAGACCATTATTCTAAGGTTAAAAAATAGTTATACCAGATACCTCTAACATGTATTTTTAAACACCTCTCTAAGAAGCACATCTTAAGGAAGACTTTGAAGCAACGAGAAGAAAGACAAAGACACCGCGTACTGTTTGCCACCTTTCAAGTACTAAAATATATGCGATTACGTTGTTCTTAAGACTTACAGTAAGTTCTTGTCGATAAAACAAGAGTATACCTGAAAACTACCTGAAAACTTTTAATCAGGTCTGGTCATTATCTTAGTATTTACTTTGACTTTCACCTTTGTTAAATTGATAGACAGATTATCTTGAAGTGATGAAGTAAAACTGGGCAATACAGAAATGTCTAACGTCAGGTTCCATTGGGTTGTGATAAAACTGCAACCTGTCAATCACACGTTATTTACAGCTGCAGTGGCGGGGTTGGATTGAAGTGCAGTTGATAGATTGAAGCAAGGGCTAAACTGGTAGATTTTTCTGTTGTTGGGAATATCTTAATTAGTTTTCACAGTGCAATTTCTATTGGAAATATCTACTGTTACAAAAAATGGTGTGGATGAATTTACTACATTAAATGTAAAAGTGGTCAGGAAGAAATACCGGACTGTAGTACCATGTCAACATATTATTGCTGTAGTTACCAGTGTGTCAAGAAGGCTGTTATCATCTTTAATGTTTTCTTTTGGGTAAGTTTTCATTTTTCTTATGAAGTTAATTACATGTGGAAAACACTTGCAAGACCGCATCATTTCACCACCAAATTGGGAGGTTTTGGGCCCATAAAACTAGTTTAACCCCGCCACTGTTTATTGAAGTGTATATGTACCAGGCCATGAAAGTGAGCTGTCATGCATTTGTGTGCTCCGGCCATAGATTTTGTTTCCTCTTCCTGCAATTTTTCTATTGGAGATTGCAACTCTTTGGACATTTTGGTATTTTTTTTTTATTTCATTCGGATATATATGTATACAAAAATTGTAGAAAGTTTACTTTGATCAGTTTTATTCAAGAACACACGCGGACTGTTGTTTCAGTGAGGTATAGCACTATAAATATCCAACTCAGCGTGTTGGTCTAGTAGAAAGTGGGCCTCATCATCATCTCATTGAAAATTAACTTGTTCTCGCCATGATATATCTGAAAAATTGCTGAATTGATGTTAAACAACAATCACTCATTTACTCACTTCTTTTTCTAAGTTGTTGCATCTTTTTGTTTTTGTGTTTGTTTTGCTAAACGGAGAATGGAATCAAATCAAAAGCATGAAACAGGTTCTATCAAAAGTCCGCACACTCCATTCTGAAAGAGGGACTATTTTCAAGCATTCAAGAGTAAGCTACATTCAACATGTTCAACAAATCTCCGTTCTAAGATAACATGGACCTTTTAGATGTGTAAAAATCTTCTTTTTTTCTTCCTTTGTTTGACATTTCTGTAATTAGAATAAAGGAATATCATCTCCTAAAGACGTTCAGAATCCTCTACACATCCTGTAAATTATTGCAGTGCAACCTGTTAATATCATTCCCATTCACATAACACAAATTCAGATAGAGGAGAGGTTTCATGACTTAAAAAGAAGCCGCGCTTTAAAATATTTCGTTTTCAGGATACAGAACAAATGTTTTCTATTTTTCATTTAAAAAAAGTGTGGGTAGATATTCCTTAGCACATTTAAACATAGTACTACACTTGAATATGTAATAGGTACAATATTTTTTTTATATAATAAAATGGGAAAAAAATACAACTGTCGATACAGTTCCAAAATCCAATAGAGGAACCATAGAAAGAGTCCAAAGAGATACCCTTAGCAAACAAATTCATGATCGCTCACTTTCCAGGCTTGGTACAGGTACTTCAATAAAAAGTGGCGGGGTTGAACTACATGTAGTTTTATGGGCCCAAATCTCAACATTGAGTGAAATAATGCGATGTTTCCACAAGAAGTTATTGGTGAAAAGAAATGTATAGAAAAAAATATAACTTAGTTCCTCAAGGTAATATTTTCACAAATTTATATTTGAACAATAATAAGAAAATATTGCTGGTGTTTGACTTAACGCCTGGTAACTACTTCAATGTAGATTAAATTAAAATATCAAGTCTATGTTTAACTAAAATCAGTGGATACAACTTTAGCTTTTAAGAAGACAAACACTGTATAAATGTTTAGTTACCGGAGAGAGATAGGGTGGATATCTTCCTATTTAATTTATTGTTTATAGTGTACCAATATAAAGCGACATTTGACCACGGTATTATAAACAAATGTAAAACATACAACATGTATATTAATCCAGTATTTGAAGATGTCTTCTAGACTCGTGTGTTATTTGTAAATGGGAATGGTTGTTATTGACTACACTATACTTTCAAAGTTTATTATTTATTTGATATCTCCATGACAAAAGTGAAAACACCTTTTTCATTTGTGCTACTTGTTAATGATTTACTATACAAACTGTGTTTCCATATCCAGTTAAACCTGCTTTAGTGACCACCTTTATTAAGCAATAACTTGCATTATGTGACCTTCATTTTAATTTCCCTTCGCAGTACCTTTCATATTAATAAAACCTGTATTTATCGACCATTTGTCTTATGTGATCCTATTTCAAAGTTCCCTTGAAAGGTCACATAAGACAGGCATGTAATCATTTGAAAGCCCCATAACGATAAAACGGACAGCACAATAGTGGGGCCAGTGACTGCTCCTAGATGACTGACTGCTAGCTTAGAAGGTAGAATTTGTTTACTAAAGATCAATAAACATAGGATAAAAAACGTCATAACTGATGCTCTAACAGAGTCTATATCAATAATGAATTAATCATAAATATATAACGAAATTAATGGTGTTCGTGTAATACCAGATTAAGTAGGGGGCTATCGTGGTCGTGATCGTATGGTAGTTGGAGTTACAACTACCTCTGCAATCAGTGCCTATCACCACTAACGTTGTGAGTTCGAATCCCGCGCATGACGAGATGTACTCGATACAACATTATGTGATTAAGTTTGTCAGTGACTTACGACAGGTCGGTGGTTTTCTCCGGATACTCCGGTTTCCTCCACCAATAGAACAGACCGCCACGGTATAACTGAAATATTGTTGAAAGTGACGTTAAGCACCATAAACCAAACCAAACATATAACGAAAGTAATGGTCTTCATCGTGTGATACCAGAGAAAGTAGGCCACAGTTTGTTGGAATATTAAGTTATATCTGGGACTATCCCCGTTCTTAAACTATAATTATTCACATTACTGCAACAAAAGAGATGTGTTGAGTTGAAAACATTATAAGTAAGTTACCCACTGAAGGCTACACCCACATCTGTATATTGATAACCACATAGTCCAGAGAGTTGGTAGACAACATTGAAATCAACTCAGGTTTAATTATCAAATTTTATTCAGGCCAAATTGCGATGGATAGATGTTTTTCTATTATTTATTTATTTTATTTTTTTGCATATTTAGCTTTCGTAATTTTTTTTACTTTCCCCCTTTTTTGATATTTCAAGACATTTTATATGTTTAATATGGTTATGTCAATTACAGTTGAAATAAATTCTTTTGCAATTAGTTTGAGGTAAAATCGTAGATTGATTGGACTATTTTAAAAGTTACTACAACCATTTTAATATTTTCTTAAAGGAACCTAAATATTTTCAGGTTATGTATTTATGATATTTATTTTACAGTTTACAGGGCCAGGCATTCTAGGATTAGGTGTGTGGTATTTCCTGAACATTAAGTTATATGCCCCAGTGATAGACAAGGAGAACTATGTAATCCCTGCCTACATAATTATGGGGGCGGGGATAGCTAGTACCTTGGTTGGTATTCTTGGATGTGTAGGGTCTATGAACGACAACAAATGTTTTATTGCTATTGTAAGTATATTAAATAATATAAATGGGAATATTACAGAAACGAATGCATGCCATTGACGAGAGCATGTGTTTTTGGTGGGGGTCCATGTTGCTCATCTTATAAGTTTTCTGTGTTATAGGTTTTGTTTTGTTTATCGTTCTGTGAATGGTGCACATTATTGCACTTGTCTCTGGATTGCCCATTCTTGATTGCCCTTCGGTTTTTTCCAACGTTATCCTCCCTCGTGCATATGTATATGACCTTAGCTGATGTTAGCTTTCCTGTTTGGGCCCTTTGATTTTCTTTCTCTGAAAGACTTGAATTCAAAATTTTGTTTTTAAATATTTTGGCTTTAAGCGTACCTGATGAAAGTTATTCCAGCGTCTTGCGCACTAAATTTAATATCTACGTTTCTATAGTAACGGGACAATAATTTACAAAAGTTTGTTTTGTTGTTATGCGCTTGTAATAAGCTATACGTCATGTATCCCTGGAATTATAAATAGTGGGACCTGTGTGACATATAGTGGAAAATATCATTGACGTGCGTCTAACCTTATACCCATCACGCGTATGAAGGTTTCCAGACAACTCAAGGCCGAATTGTTTTACCTGTAAGTTAATTGTATGTGAGTGAGTGATTGTTGTGTAACACCAACTCAACAATTTTTCAGCTATATCATGACGAGAAAAAGTTAATTTTCACTGAGATGATGATGAAGTCCGTTTTGCATTAGACCAACACGATTTTTTAATAGTACTAACTCACTGAAACAACAGTCCACGTATGGACATGTCTCCCCACTCGTACACATTATCCTGATTCAGAGCCATACAGTCTTTGTTCGTTCTCATTAATGGTGCGTGCTTAGCGAAGAAGTCTCAAATACAAATTTTATAATCTTTGGTTTGACCCGATCGGGGCTCGAACATACGATCTACGCACTCGAGGCGAGCACGCTAACCATTTCACCACCGATACGGTTAGTTGTATGTCCGTCCCCTATAATTCTGATAGTCTCGATATATCTGACAAGTACGGTAGCTGATTAAGGCCATGCTAGAATTTTTTTTTATCTTGTTCCCGCAATATAAAATCTTGTTCCCACAAGAAAGATATTTTGTTCCCACAACATATTATCTTGTTCCCATAACATATTATATTATTCCCTCAAGATATTATTTTGTTCCCACAAGAAAGATATTTTGTTCCCACAAGAAAGATATTTTATTCACTCAATATATTATTTTGTTCCACGACATACATATATCATCTTGGGACAGGCACACAACAATGTGCGGTAGACCGTGGGTTCGATCCCCGGCCGGGTCAAACCAAAGACTGTGAAATTGGTATTTGTTGCTTCTCCGCTAAGCACGCTGCATTAAGGAGAAAAGGGCAGAGACTGGTTGATTCGAAATCAGGTTAATGTGTCCGAGTGGGGCGACATGTTTACCCGCGGACTGTTGTTTTAGTGAGCTAGCACTATGACAATTCACCTCAGCGTGTTGGTCTAGTACAAATCGGACATCATCATCATCTCATTGAAAAACATCTTGAGAGAGAGAGAGAGAGAGAGAGAGAGTAGTTGTTTTTTTCTGTCTGATTATTATACTATGTCCCTTATATGTTTATATACATTCTATCCTTGGTTATGGTGATGGGGGGAGGGTTGTGATCTCACAAAACTTGTCCAACCCCGCCACACATACGTTTAGATGCCCAAAGTCAGGAGTCTCATCGACACTAAGTGAATCACAATTGCAATTTTGAACAACAGCAGTAATACTCTATTAATTTATCAATAAAATTAAAATGTAATAATTTGAAATCGGTATATTGATATTGATATTCTGCACCAATTTTGAGTTCAGTTGTGCTAACCTTTTTAAACAAGGATTCCATGGGCAGCACAAAAAAGAATAATTTATTGACTAAATAACGTGTACTAAAATGTTTATTTTACTAACATAAGCCTTATTATTTAAAAAATAATAATAACAATAATTCGACTGACACTGCAGACAAGTTCCGTTTGCTTTTGTACCCACTTCAAGTCTCGTCTCAATCGGAACCTGACTTGCCGGACACAATTTTGAAAGGGGACCACCCAAGGACTGTCATGATCAAGTTTGATTTCAGTTGGCTATGTGGTTTCAGAGGAGAAGATATTTGAATATGTGTCCCCATAGTGTCCAATGTTAAACTAAGTTCCCCGCTGGCGCTCATCTTGGATCGGACCCGGACCTGTCGGAACAATTTGTAAAGGGAATCATCCAAGGACTATTATTTCCAATTGACCGAGTAGTTTCTGAGAAGATCTTTGAATGTATTTTCCATGGGGTCCAATGTTAATCTATGTTCCGCGCTGGAGAACATCATGGATGTGATGTGGAACTACTGGACACAATTTTTAAAGGAGACCACCAAGGATTATGGTGACGAAATTTGGTTCTAATTGGTCCCGTGGTTTCAGAGAAGACGATTTAGCGATGGGTGGATGGACGGACAAACGGACGACGGACGTCAAACTAATATATTGAGAGAACAAGTTAATATGTTGTGGAAACAAAATAATATATTGAGGGAACAATATGATTATGTTGTGGGAACAAAATAATATATTGAGGGAATAAGATAATTTGTACGAGCTTGACCTCAAATGAGATCTTTTCATTGGCTATAGTCGGCATTTTAGCAGCCGATGTGTATACAGAAAATCTGTTGTAGGGACCGTAGTTGTGAATGAAGTTTACTTATAGCTACACTGACCTCAAATGAGATCTTTTCATTGGCTATAGTCATGGGAAAATCTTTTAAAAGCCGTAGTTATGAATGAAATTTATTTATAGCTACACAAAAAATCAATAAACACACAGATCAACTTATATCGGTCAACGCATGGGGTTTAGCACACAAAACAATACAATTTTATGCAATCAAGTTCGTACAAAAATATTATCAGCCTTAAAATGGGAGATTCGCTGGAACCGTACAATTGATTCACTACCTTTTAAATGTCAATGTCTCCCATTTTAAGGCTGGTAATATATAATGTTGTGGGAACAAAATAGTATGTTGTGGGAACAAAAAATATCTTTCTTGTGGGAACAAAATAATAAGTTGTGGGAACAAGATATTATATTGAGGGAACATAATAAAAAAAAATTATCGCATGGCCTTAATCAGCCACCTTAGACAAGTGATCTGTACCAATATACTGGTTATTTTATTATTCTGGCTGCAATTGTTAATTATATGTGCCATCATTAATTTTAGATTCTCGTTTATTTTTCAGTTTTTATCATGTGTTTTACTGGTATTTGGATGTGAAGTATTTGCAACTATAAAATCGTTTTTAGTGTACGACAAGGTACGTAAATTTTACCTACAAAAGATCACATTTGTCTTGTCTTGTCATAGAAAGTTTCCTATGAATTTATCCACTTTTAAGAGGTCATCTGTCTTATAAGGCAACTTTTTCTTTTTCCCAAATGTGACCTCTTAATACAGGTTTGGCTGTATTTACGTTCAATCGACGACATTTTTACAATTCTTAGGGAATTAAGAAGAGGATTGGAAGGTTTTTATCTTTATTACTATTGACTATTAATTAACTATTACACTCGACCAGACAAATTACATTAACATTTAACTTTGAGATGTGTTTTTATCAAACTTTGTTATAAACAATGACGATTTTACCTATCCGGAAGGGAACACCTACAATTATTGGTATAATATACATCATCTTTAGTCAAACTTATCTACAAAATATCGGATACTATAGACTAATTCGTATAGTGTTGCAATGTTAACCAAAAGCAAATATCCGTGTATGGATCGCTTGTCTGCATAAAAAAGGCGATGTAAATATACTGTAACACATAGATACTTATACTTTCGCACACCCAATCTGTACACAGGGAATTTGGAATTGTAAGAACATAGTATTACATTGTATTTAGCAAACAACCTGATGACGGTTAAACGGGACCCATTAAGTTTATTATAATTTTCCATGATCCGGCTTTAATGAGAGATCATTATTAAAAACAGTAGAGTTGTTTTTTTCAATCTGTGCAGCATGGCCATTGCGAGTTTTTTTTTTTTTTTTTTTTTCTTTATAGATTCCATGTGAGTAGACATAAGCGTTGACTCACAAATGCACCCCTTTTTCTAAACAGATTGGAGAAATTCGAATCTTTTTAATGCATTCTACAATATCTGAATTTGTGTACAGAATCCTCACACTAGAAATTGATACACAAGGTTCTTATTTCGATTCATAACAAATATATTGATGTACATCATGTCATGGGATCTACAAAAACTCTGAAATGGCCATGACGATGTGATGATAATTAAGAATGCACTAAGAGTAGTTATGATCACAAAATTTGAATACGTACAAACATTCTACACCAACATTCACATCCGGCCAAATTAAACAGTCGTTTTGTATGAACTGTAGGTGGCGTATACGTAGCTGTCAAGATGTTCTCATTAAGTAGAGTGACATGTCTACTCGTGTATTGTTGCTTCAGTGAGTTAGCACCATAAAGATCCAAAGGTGACATGAAATCAAATCATCACCTTTGTATTTGCATTCAAAATTTCAATCAATAATACAGGAGTGAGTGATTGTTGTTTACCTCCAAATGGGCAATTTTTCCAGCCATATCATAGCGAGAACAAGTTACGTTAGATGATATGATAATGATGCCTGTTTTGTACTAGAACACTATAAAGCTTAATTGGATCTTTATAGTGCTACTAGCTAGTTCACTGAAACAACAGTCCACGAGTAGATAAGTCGCTCCACTCGAACATATATGTTATCCTGATTCCAAGCCAACTACTCTTTTCTATTTCTTCTTGATGCTGAGTGCATAGAAGAAAAGTAACAAATACCAATTTGATAGTGACCGAAGTTCGAACCTACTATCTAACGTACTAGAGGATGGCACGCTAGCCGTTACACCACAGATGGGGTTGAGAAGAATATGATAGTATTTGTACATGTATTATAATTTCAGGTGTCGTCGTTTATTGAACTGAGATTAGAATACAGTATGAAGTTTTTATATCATTATAATAGAGAACACACAGAAGTGGTCAACTCAATACAAAGTCAAGTAAGTCAATAAAACAATAGAGAACACACGGAAGTGGTCAACTCAATACAAAGTAAAGTCAGTAAATAAAACAATGGAGAACACATGGAAGTGGTCAACTCAATCCAAAGTCAAGTAAGTCAACAAAACAATAGAGAACACACAGAAGTGGTCAACTCAATACAAAGTCAAGTAAGTCAATAAAACAATAGAGAACACACAGAAGTGGTCAACTCAATACAAAGTCAAGTAAGTCAATAAAACAATAGAGAACACACAGAAGTGGTCAACTCAATACAAAGTAAAGTCAGTAAATAAAACAATAGAGAACACACAGAAGTGGTCAACTCAATACAAAGT
>MJUT01024205.1:22967-47610 GCA_002080005.1 Gigantidas platifrons
AGAAATGTTCCTGACAAGGTTCTGATCAATTGTTGTTACTTTTTGTTCCGATCGGTTATCTAATATGGCTGCCAGGGGCCATAATAGCCTCTGATTGGCTGAAATTTCAAAGATCTTCTTCTCCGATACAACATGGAGGATGGAATAGAAAATTGGCATGAATGATCATTGCAAGCTGCTAACCAAGTGTTGTTACTTTTTGGACCGATTGAAAATCCAAGATGGCCACCAGCGGGGGACATAATTTAACATAGTGACCCTATGGGAAATATGTAAAACAAACTTCTTCTCAAGAACCACTGAATGGATTGGAACCATACTTGGCAGAAATGTTCATTACTAGGTCCTGATCAAGTTTTGTTACTTTTTGTTCTGATCGGTCATCCAACATGGCTGCCAGTTCTCATAAAAGCCTCTGATTGGCCGAAATTTCAAAGATCTTCTTCTCAGATACTACATGGAGGATGGAATTGTAAGTTGTCAAGAATGATAATTGCAAGATGCTAACCAAGTGTTGTTACTTTTTTGGCTGATCGAAAATCCAAGATGGCTGCCAACGGCAAGTCATAGTTTAATGTATGACCCTATGGGAAATATGATAAAAAAAAATTCTCAAGAACTACTGAAGGGGTTATTGGAACCATACTTGACAGAAATGTTCCTTACAAGGTCCTAATCAAGTGTTGTTACTTTTTGTTCTGATCGGCCATCCAACATGGCTGCCACAATGAACCCAGGTGAGCGATTACAGGCTCCTGGGAGCCTCTAGTTTACAAATGATGTTGATTCTCTAATGGGGATGGGCTAATACGGTACTAAATTTCAAGCAATTAATCAAATCTGTATGAGAATTTTTTTTTCCCGTGAACCAGGAAATAGAAAAGCTGCAACATTTGCTGTGCAGCACCATTGTGATATACAGATTTAGATTGTACAAACGGAGCTCCCAGAGATTATGGGAAATAAACCCTGTAGTTTAAGGTCTCACATTTATTGGCTACCATGACGAATATGAAAAAACGATATTCTGAAGAACCAATAAAAGAAATATAAAAATAAATACAGATTAATACATGGGCATTTCCATATTGGCTTGGTTATCATCCCGAGACCCCCAGATTGGCCCGAGACGCAGTCGAGGTCCAATATGGGTCGAGGGATGATAACCAGGCCAATATGGAAATGCCCATGTATTAAACTATTTATTACATACTTCCGACATCTAGAAAAGAGACACCCATATTGGCCTGAGACGAAATCGAGGCCCATATTGGCCCGGGCCAATATGGGCCTCGATATGGAAATGATCTTGTAGTAATCCAATAACCGGTTATTTTCCCGGGGTGTGAAAATATGGACAGTTTACTTCCTGTCATATTGGTCATACAAAAATGCCTTCATTTTAACTAAGTATGTAATGAATGACAATAATCAGCATTCGGACAGAAAGAATCTGCTTTGTAGGAATGAAACTCCCAGATTATGTGGGTCCGAACACTGGGGTTCAAATTTAATTATATAGGCTGCAATGGGTAAAATTAAAAAGTACTATTCTCAAAAACCAGCAATGAAAATTTATTTGAAATGAACTGTCCATATGACATCTTATACCATTAAGCTAACCAGGTTGGTGACTCCGGCTTATGTCAGCTTATAGTTTAATACTCAATAAATACTTTAATTAATGAAGATTTGCCGTCATGACATCTTTTACTGCGCTTCGATTGAATGCATGAGCTAAAAGGTAATATTATGTTCGGAAGAAGATATAAACGGTTAAAAGATGATGTGTATGTGTGTTGTTTTTACTACCAATGAGCTTCTGTTGTTAATGTGTTCCCCAGTTTGGATGGCTTCTGTGAAATAATTCTTAAAAGTTTAAAGATATAAATCAGTCTGATTCTTACCAATGTCCGAACACGATTACACTTTATATTTGACACCTGGATGCCACTTTTCCTGTAGAAATGTAGGGCATATTTGTGCTATTTTGTAGTCGAATATTGAAGGGTTTTTTTTTCTTAACGAGAAATAATGTAGATGTATACGTTCTATTCTGGTGGAGGTTCCAGCACATAAAGCCCATGCCTTAATCTGGCACTGCTTGTCGGTCAGCTTTACGAGGAATCTAGAGTACCCATCCCAAAACTACTGACTTGCCGTGTAGAGTTGCATCGACTACCGAAATTCAACCTATTCAAAGTATGTTTGTCTCTAACCAGTAACCATGCTAACAATTGGTACTTAATCTCGAAACAGAGTGTACGATGCTTGACATTAGAGTGGATAGGAATCCAAAACACAATCGTAGTTTTGTACTGTTATATCATACATACAACAAACACATGTACATCCCAAATGTCTCCAAATTCATTAAATATCTTTTTTTTTGTCATAGTTTCAATCATTGTTTATAAAGGCAAAGGAAGTTAGTTGACTATTAATATCCTATGTTTAATGGCGTTTCCGTCATCTTCAGAAAAGGTTGATAATGGTTATCAACTTATCAGACAGGATATGTGTAGATATTTATAAATAAGTTAATTATGTGTATAAACTGTATATAAGCACATAACTTGGTGTATCTGTAAAAGAAATTCCGTTTGAAAATTATTTTTAGAAAAACTCGATAGTTTAATCTAATTAATCACAGACGCCACATGCATAACTTGAACCCCTTGTCATGTACGAGATGCATGTGAGGAAAATATAATAGATTAATCATACATATTATACCTTTTTGATAGCTAAACCTTATTGGTGGCCTTTCCTTGATTTTTGCCGGAAAGGTTACTTTTGATTTGTGTGTGTGTTTCTCTTTCTCGTTGGACCCCTACTTTTGATTTGTGTGTGTGTGTTTCTCTTTCTCGTTGGACCCCTACTTTCAAAGTAATGAACAATAAACAGACATGAATAAGGACACAATGAGTGTGCTTTGTTCTTTTATGTGTTGTTCGCTTATGTCATGTCGTTTTCAAACTACCACGACCGGTATTTGTTGCTCCTCCTCTAGTAAAGTACGCAGCATTAGGGAAGAGAGAAAAGACTGATATGCACAGAATCGAGATAAAGTGTCCGAGTCATGCGACATATCTAACCCCTAAAACCGTCGACTATTGTTTCATAGACAGAAACTTCTGTCTCCTGTGTGCATATATTCGCTATTCCATGTTCTATTTTCTTTATATGGACGTTTATTTTATTTTTTTTTCCATTGTTCTATTTTCTTTATTTGGACGTTTATTTTATTTTTTTTCGATGATTATTTTATTTTTTTCGATTTTACTGTGTGCAGTATCGAAAAAAAATAAAATAAACGTCCAAATAAAGAAAATAGAACATGGAATAACGAATATATGCACACAAGAGACAGAAGTTTCGGTCTAATTGCTTCAGTGAGATAGCACTGCAAAAATCCATGCATCTATTGTGGTTTGTCTAGTACAAATCGGACATCATCTTTTCATTAATGTATCTTGTTCTCGCTACTGTATAGCTGAAAAATTGCTCGTTTGACGTTAAACAACAATCACTCGCTAAAACTAGCACACCTATGGTATCACTCTACATGTAGTTTAATTATAATTATGATTGATTGATTGATTGATTGATTGATTGATTGATTGATTGATTGATTATGGTGTTTAACATCAAATGAGTAGTATTTTTTAGCCATGTTAATTACATGAAACTATTTATGACCAGAAAAGGGGATAGGGGCATAATTTATATTATACCCTTGTTTAATCGGCGAGTGGAGACTCTAATCTAGAATATTTCTTGTTGTATACATTAAACTATTTCCAGTTCCGACTGTTTTAACCTCGTCACATTTTTGTGCCTGTCCCAATCCAGGACATGAATTTCCAACGTTAAATGTCGTGGTCTGCTTATGTTCAGGAATTGTAGGATTATTGACCATCACAATGATGGTCAATAATCTTACAATTCCTAAACATAAAAACTTTCTTTTCATAATCCAGTATGAAATTTCTAAGAGCACTATTTATGGACTTTGTCCCTTTGTTATTTAACATTAGCACTTGTATATGACAGTTTATGGACTTTGTCCCTTTTGTTATTTAACATTAGCACTTGTATTGACAGCTATTAATAGACACCACTGTTTACATTTTAAAATAATAGAATAAATAGAAGAATACTATAGAAGAATTCTATACAACTATGACTCAGACGGTTTTTATTTGAGGACAATCAATAAGTTTCTTCGGAAAATGAATTATGCATAAAATTTGTAGAAAGCGATTATTGTAACGACATTGGTTTAGATTTATTATTAGTGATCATTATGCTGTAGGTTAATTGTGTGATCATTATGATCAATATCGAATGTTTTCACGTGACACTTTCAGTAATAGAACTAAGAAAGGTAAAATCTCATTATGAGTAATAGAATTTACAATTAAAAAGGGTAAAATGTCATTGTCTAGGGATGCTGCACAAAGTCGTGTGCTATGAATGAACGAACATGAACAATATTAACGATGTAAACCTTTGTTTTTCGAATCACATCAGACTTCCATACGTCACACCTGACTAGGGGTTCCAATTTCACGTTAATTTTGCACACATATAATGCATTATGGTGTTAATTTAACCATGTTGCAAGTATTGTTTGCATGTTTCCGGTATTTCAGTCATAGCTTGTGATTCCTATCAGGATTTCCTTGATATCTAGGGTAGCTGCTAACAAGGTAGCTACTGAACCAAGAGTTCTTTGTGATTCCTATCAGGATTTCCTTGATATCTAGGGTAGCTGCTAACAAGGTAGCTACTGAACCAAGAGTTCTTAGTCGTTAAGTTGAAGTTATCACTTCCAAAGTTTTACGGTCGCCACCATGACTACGGTAACTGTGTCACAAATGATCATGGATATTTCCTGGGTTGCACTTTGGCAGAGATCAGGTACAATAGTACCACATATACTGTGTCACTACTGAGTATACTATCAATTAAAATTATTTACATTTACTGTTTATAGCAATGTACTGTCTACTGTATTAATCATAATTGTTATATTTTTATAACTGTCCCCTGTGGGACCATGGTTGGATTAATAAATATTTTATTTTATTTTGTTCCACTTGTCGTAAGCACTCCCCGGTGCTTTGTTCATTCAAGATTTATTACCGGGTTTGTAACTAGAGTTTATTAAATGAAATATCAACGAATACTTCATGTTATTATGTTTAGGTAGCTCAGTCTGATCCTACTCATTTACCAGGGTATCTTTGCACACGAATTCCCGACTAACACGGTTGGACAACCCCACTGCGACTGGAACCATTTTCACCACGAGACATTGTACTATATATGCACAGATGTAAATTCCTAACTGATATACATATATAACTCAAACTGTAGACAATTATTTATTATCAATAAGTGTTAATGAACTTTACACATTCGCTAAAACAATGTCAAAAGCTTTTTGTGGGTTTTATAAAGATCAAAAATGTGTCCATATATATATGCGGAGCCAGTTGTGACACAAGCAAGTTTAATTATATGTCAAAGACCGTCACCAAAATGACAGGAGCCATCACAAATAACAAAGTTATCTCTCGCACATCATTTCCACATAGGAAAAATAACCAGAATAACTCTGGCAAGAACCGTGACTCCATATTTCAGCCATTATGTTGCTGAGTATTGTGCTGGGAATTAACATTTTCCAATGATATAGGGGACCGTCGTGGTCGTGATCGTATGGTACCGGTAGTTGGATTTACATCTACCTATGCAATCCATGCCTATCACCACTACCGTTGTTGTGAGTTCGAACCCCGCTAAGGCGAGGTGTACTGGATACAACATTATGTGATAAGGTTTGTCAGTGACTTGCGACAGGTCGGTGGTTTTCTCCAGGTCGTCCGGTTTCCTCCACCAATAAAACTGACCGCCATGATATAACTGAAATATTGTTGAAAGTGGCGTTAAACACTACAACCCTAACCCCAATGATATAAGTCAAATAATAAGGCGTGCACAACTGGCCTTTCTTTATGTAAATATGTTATGCACAATTTAATGTCGATGCGCTTGGCTTACACAATTTTATTTACATTTGTTCTTTTCTTCAGAAACCAGTCTATCGTATACATATATCATTGATTATGCTTTCACTCTATTTAAAAGGAATGTTGTATTTTGTATACCAAATATTTGATGAGTATGCATCATTTTTTCTTTCACCGGATATCCTTTCGTTAAAAAACATGAAAGAAATTAGTATGTCGTTGCATTCGAAGTTGGGTCACGTCAACCCTGAAAGGTTACGTTGAATTATCCATTTTATGGCTTGGCGGTGACAACTACTACTGTGCCCCATGAATCACGTGATCGATGGAACCCCTTGTGTTTGGTTATAACTAGTGAATAGGACTTTATTTCTTCAGTGAAAAAAATATTTGAGTTTACATCTGAATTTTTGCACCAAACCAGCTGAATACAAAAAAAAATACCACACTGTCGGCACAGATCAAAAATACCACACTATCGGCACAGATCAAAAATACCACACTGTCGGCACAGATCAAAAATACCACACTGTCGGCACAGATCAAAAATACCACACTGTCGGCACAGATCAAAAATACCACACTGTCGGCACAGATCAAAAATACCACACTGTCGGCACAGACAATGAAACTCCATCCGGAATACTGAAGACCCTGTCACACTTCAACAGGACCTGAACAAACTTCAGAAGTGGGAGTCAGATTGGTTGATGAGTTTCAACCCAGAAAAGTGTGAAGTGATTCGCATTACCAACAAGAAGAAGATCATACATGGCACTTACTCCATCCATGGCCATGTCCTAAGTCAGACAGATCAGGCTAAATATCTAGGCGTGATCATTGACAGCAAAATAACATGGGGTCCGCACACACATAACATCTCGAGAAAAGCAAACAACACCTTGTCATTTCTCAGAAGGAACATCTCTAGCTGCCCGAGAAAGATCAAAGAAACAAGTTACAAGACCCTTGTCCGCCCACAGCTTGAGTATGCTTCAACTGTATGGGATCACACAACACAGACCCATAACACAGCCATTGAATCAGTACAGCGAAGAGCAGCACGTTTCATCGTAGGTGACTACAGAAGAGAGAGCAGCGTGACCCTAATGCTCCAACAATTACATCTAGAGAGTCTGCAGTCACGCAGACTTAAAGCCCGCTGTACAATGATGTACCGAATAGTCAACAACTTGATTGAAATAACATCATTTCCACTTCAACCTGTTCAGACATCTACCAGAGGACACACACAGAAATTCTATCAACCATCCTGTTCCATAAAAAGCTACCAGGACTCCTTCTTTCCAGCTGGTATAGTTCTTTGGAACTCGCTACCACAGATCTTGATTGCTGCTGATTCTCTAGAGGTGTTTAAAGAGAGAATCAGCCTACACAACTTCTAGACACACCAATTGTTTTTATCCAGTTTTTAACCTGTAACATACGAGTCTGATTTTAACCTTTTAACCTTATGTGCGACAATACTCCAGAGGAGTCCGGCACATTACGGAAGAAGAAGAAGAAGATCAAAAATACCACACTGTCGGCACAGATCAAAAATCAAATGTCAAAATCGTAGAAAGAGGCAAAATGGATATCACTAACACGGTTTACCTACTAACACTTATATGACTGATACCGTTCCGGGATTGGAACAGACACTTCAATATAAAGTGGCGGGGATAATGGATATCAAATATAAAATACATACTCTATTGTCATTATTTTCTGGGTGTAGAAGCTATGATATTTGTGTGTTTTTAGCAGTGGTCCGGTGGCCCATGGCCAGTGAAAATTTCGAAGACTGTTATTGAAATACGAAGATCAATAAGTTTTAATTTTCTTCGTTGAATTAATTCCTACATGATATATCTCAATACAATTTATCCTTTCAGTTTAGCTCGGTGACTGTTTATGTTCAGTGTTTAGTAAGGCCAAGGACATCCTTTGTTTAATCAGTATTTGTTTACTAATCTCATTTTGGCACATCATTGAGGTTGTTTAGAACATAGCAAAGTACTCTCGACAATAGAATTTTGCCTTACTTAATCATTAAGACCATGGATTTCCCCTATTGTTCCCCAAGGCAAAATTTAACACAAATTCAGGTGGTTTCTTTCCAATGCAATCCATTTTTTATTTAAAACCACAAGGACATCAAATATGGGCTTAAAATTATCCTAAAATATGTAGGTTTCTGCTGACATTCAGTATTTTGCAGTATCTAATAGGGTTTATATTTTATCCAACAATGTAGGAATCCATTTTGTGCTTACGTACTACTTTCCCATACATCCTTTTCGACTGGTACCCATGTTTAGTGGTATTACACCTGATAATCCCTGTCTTCATGATAAATACTCGCTTCGCTCGTACTTATTAATGAAGACAGGGATCATCATGTTCTTACATATACTTAGAAATAAAACTTTGTATCATGTATATTGTCAACACAATTACACATTTTTACTATGAACCCTGTGTACTATAAAATGGGCCTTGTTTTAACCTTTGTATGTTTCAGTGTTTATATAGGTCAAACTTCAAACACATTTATAAGATTTTTACTATAGGCTACTTACGATACAACTTGTCAATGGGATAGGGCATTTAACAAAAATCTAATCCATTTATAACATAACCTGGCGGCAAATAAAAGGTGTCTTACAATAGGCGTTAGTACAAGTGACTTACAAATGACGACCATAACACTGGTCTGTGGGGGTATTAACACACGATTTTAAGATAAAAACGAATATATAGCAGTTGTACCTCTTTACCATGTTTACCAGGATTCCAAATAAAATGGAAAAACAAAAATATAGATATATATACACCACTGTCGGAACAGTTCCAAAATCAAACAGAAAAATCATAGAAAGGAACAAAATTCGATACTTTCCTGGCTTAGTACAGGCACTGCAATAAAATAGTGTCGGGGTTAAACTAGTTTTATGGGCACAAAATCTCTCCTGGACTGGTGCGGTAATACAGGTGTTAAATCTTTGATTTAAATGATAAAACCATCTTTATTGAATCTACTGTTTACAGTGTTACATGAATTTGTATTTCTTTATTGGTAGATAGCAGAGAATTTAATCATTCTGTATTATTCTTACTGGTTAAAAAACACACGGTTAGTGTGCTCCCCTCGAGTGTGGTAGATCGTGGGTTCGTGTCTCGGTCGGGTCAGACCAAAGGCTATAAAAAGAAGAAAGAGCAAAGACTGACTTGTCTGGTCGGAATCGGGATAAATGTGTTCGAGTGGAGCAATATATCTACCCTTAGACTGTTGTTTCAATGAGCTACCACTATAAAAATCCAACTGAGGGTGTTGGTCTAATACAAAGCGGACGTTCTCGCCATGATATAGCTGAAAATTGCTTATTTTGTGTTAAACAACAATCAATCACTCACTTACCTATATATATCAAGTGGTTGGTATATATAATTACGATACAAAAATGCAAGGTGTAATAATAAAAAAAAACATTCAGTGATTTTCTATCGTTTGAAATATTAAGATCACTAATGTTATAATTGTACAGTACTGGTGTCGTAACGTAAATTTTATCAAAAATTATTTAAAATGTTTTCAATATAAATTCGATTATTTCGGGAACTTTTTGTTAATTCAATATGCCTATTCTCATTGTCAAATTAGTCATTTGAAGTCGAATGTGTTAAATTACGGGGATTAAGTTTTAATTACTCAGTTTTTGTTAATTTCATATCTATTGTTATAATTTGCATTTAATCCGATATGTTTCAACATGTCATTTTACGAGTAACAACAAATCGTTGTCATGATCATTTGTATTAATTCAGATTCGAAATAGTGTAAAATCAATTAGGAATCCTGATTGAATAGTGTACGGACATCGTACGTATGTTGTGTATTGTCGTTATTATATTGGACTACAACATCTGAACGTTTCATTGTTATACTGGACTTATAACCGTAATTGTTATAGTGGACTACCATTATACCGTATTCCTTCTAATTAAAGCCCCCCTCCCTTATTCTGGCCTATAGAACATTTTGACTTCTAATTAACGCCCCCATTTCATAAAATATAAACTCCACTTATCGGTACCTAATCAACAACACAGCGTGTAAGAGTTCCCAAAATAGTTACAGCGTGTGAAGAGTTTTACGCATCACTAATCAGCAATAGTTGTCCAGGTAAACAAACACGTTTTCTGTCACTTGGCTGCCGCATGTTTTCCTTTTTCTTCGGAAAATTTAATTACTTTCAACTTAAATGAAAAATTATATTTGTGTCTAGCTTTATTCTTAGATTCCACTTTAAGTAGCAGTAATGTATGTTGACATAGCAAGTGTATATTTCTATAGTCTGTTTCATCAAATTAACCTCATCTAACGGCTATAAAAGTCGGAAATTCGTTTCTCTAATTGACACCCCCTATTTTAAAAATGCATTCGCCCCCGGGGCGTCTATTAGAAGAAATACGGTATGTGAACATTTTATTGTTATACTGGACTTACCGTAATTGTTACATTTGTTTGTATATTGGACTACCATAGGTGAACACTTATAATTATTTGTTTTGTGAATTATCATTTGGATTTATCAATAGAACATTTAGCTGAAACCTGTTTTATTTTTATATCTACCAGCTAGTTTTCCCCACGTGTAAATTCGCTACACGTCACTGGTCTGACAAGCTCTCGATATAATCAGAACGATATGCTTTCAATTTCAAATTTTAAAGAATAGTACTCTCCATTTTCTGACAAATTTTTTAAAAATAAAATCATTTCGATAATACATCTTCCGAAATGGAAATGTTCAGCCATGTGGGATACAAACTGCTTAAAGAAGACTCCTGATCAAATATGAAGAAATCAAAACCCACCTCATGTTTATTATGAATTAGGAGGTCTTGCCTCGACGACCTAAGTCATAAACATGAGGTAGCATTCCGTTTTATTCTAGTTGTAGATTTCTTAGTATAATCTCTGTATACAACATTATATCCAAATGTCAGAAGTTATTATAACAAATCAATGTACTGGTGGTAGTCAGCTTGGATTAAGAACGCGTGCAATCTGACCTTCGTTGATATCTGACGAAAGTTTTATCAAGCTGTGATAAAAGATGGATGAAGATGTGATATAAATCAGTGTATAAGTCATTTGTAATATCATCTGTCACTTTTCTGATTTTAAGCTGTTTCTGATAAGATGGAGAGCAAAGTACAACATCATTAATATAGAATATATAGTATAAAATTATAAATCTATCATAATGTTTGACTTACTCATTTTCAATCCATTTTGAAATGTGGAAATGTGTTGCTTGATCTTTAGTTTTCTGTGTAGTGTTTTGTAGATCATTGTTTGTCTTTTTTAGTGAGGTTTGTGTTACTTGATCTTTAGTTGTCTGTGTAGTGTTTTGTAGATCATTGTTTGTCTTTTTTAGTGAGGTTTGTGTTGCTTGATCTTTAGTTGTCTGTGTAGTGTTTTGTAGATCGTTGTTTGTCCTTTTGGTCATTGTATTGTCTGTTCTTGGATTTACGGCTTCTGATTACCCCTTTGGTATCTTCAAACTATTGTATTACATTATTATGATTAATGAATTGACATTTATTGGAAATCATTTATTTCCTACGAGAAAGGAATTGATATTAGATTATAGTAGATATTTGTACAGTAATGAACAATTAGACTAAGGTATACTTACCTGACGGATAATTGTGATTATCCTAATCCTCGTTGTAGATGATCAGCTAAATTTGCAGCATCTAGCATATGCGCAGATAATACCACTCTTTAAAGAAAACAAAACCCCCAAAAATACCCTCCATAGTTGTTTTAGTGCAAGTACGAATGTAGCACTTAATAAGGGGAGGGTAGGGAGGGAGTTTAGCTGATCATCTACAACGAGGGTTAGGATAATCACAATTATCCGTCAGGTTGAAACTTCAAAGTACAAATTTATCTCTTAAGAACCACAGTCACTTGTTTCTATCAATGGGGGGACCATTCCTCCCTCTTCCTGTGAAAGGAAGAGGGGGGAAGGGTCCCCCCATTGATAGAGACAAGTGCCTGTGCTAAGAACGAACAAATACGACATATAACACCATTGACTCGTGTCAGTTTTTAGATTTAGACATTTACCTATGAAATTATCCGTGTACATTTAGCACATGTGTTTATGACAAAGAAGATGACCTTTCTTTTCCCATAGTATTTCCATTTTCCTTTATAACACCATTTTATTAGGTATATATTATCACCTAATTATATCAGCTAGTTCGTTTTTGTTTTGAATATTAATGATCATAATTACAGAAATTCTTTACATGCATGCTATAGCTTCCATATAGTATTGGAAACATTTACTATATTTTATTACGGCTGTAAAAATCTTATATACATTACAACTATAACTTAAATTCTGGAGATTTAATCAAAAAGGGTATTTCTCATTCTTGTGTCTATGTGATGATGTTCAAGAAACTTTTTATAGTTTAAATCTGACACATCTAGACTTATCTGATCTTTGAAAAAAAAAAAATTATATAGCATGCACAGTAGATAAATATTTGAGACATGGTTCTGTGCTAAAAATATCGATCATTTTTAACATTGAGATAAATCTTTGTGACATGGTTCTGTGCTAAAAATATCGATCATTTTTAATATTGAGATAAATCTTTGTGACATGGTTCTGTGCTAAAAATATCGATCATTTTTAATATTGAGATAAATCTTTGAGATATGGTTCTGTGCGAATAATACCGATATAAAGTTGTAGCGCCACTTTCAGCAATATTTCAGCTATACTAGTATCATGACGACCAGTTTTAGTGGTGGAGGAAGCCGGACTACCTGGAGAGAACCACCGATCATGGGCAAGCAACTGATAATCTTTGTCACTTGCGGCTGCGAGTCGAGTGCACCCTTTTTGTAATTTACATAGCCGGGCGCGAACCCACGCCGCATTGATGATAGGCTTCTATGAGTTGTTAGGTAATCCAACTGCCTAACTCATTGAGCCACTCGGGCCTAGTTTTATTTAGAGTCTGCACACAATTAATATCTCTTGAAGTCAATCCATCTTTTACAAGCTGCTTTATGTAGTTAGTCAGTTAACTACGGTGAACATTTGTTGATCTGGTCATTGTATTGTCCATGTTAATTTTCTCGTCATGTCTGTTTAAGTATGTGTTTTTGTTTTAGTTGGAGACAAATTGTGCAGTCTTGTCATTACTTGTTTTTGCCTGCTCGAGATCTAGATGACATTATTCGTTTTAAACACAGCAACATACGCATCCCTTTCAAAAACCAGTGCTAACGTGCTTTGTTTGATTACAAAGTACAGTGATAACGTGCTAGTGCAATGTGCATTCTCACATAGTACACTCATAGCATGACAATGTACTTTGTGCGACCTATAAAGGAAGTACAGTGATAAAACGATAGACGACTGAGATGGTGACAAGATACAGTGATAAAAAGATAGACGACTGATGAGGTGGTCACATAGTACAATGATAACCTGCTAATAAAAGTACTGTTAAAATCTTGTCTGCTTTCGTATTTTAGAAGCAACCTGTTAAAACCTATCTTGCCATTCTTGGTGAAAAGCGTTGATAAAATAAATGATCCCCAGATATCACCAAATATATATGATATACGTTGTTTTAAAAATACACTATTACATAAAAATACACTATTACATCAAAAAAAATACGTAGATATCAAAAGTGAGAATTACGCGTTTTTTGGAGAAACCTTAAAATATCTATTTTTGTCCCAGTTTAGTCTGAATTAGATCTGATCGTCGATGCAAAAACCTCACATTCATAAGGAAACAAATTGTTTTGCCTAGACAATTAAGAATACATCAATATTATTACAAAGCTGGCACATTAATTGATAATTAACAAGAATACAGAGGCTGATTAATATTTTCTGTTCCCATGACAACAACAAAACACATAATTTATTATCTGGAATACTAATCAAGGAAAAGTTGTTATGTGTGTGTGCAATGAATAAATAATTTCATTCATTCTATATCTTATGTATGGATGAGGCATAGTAAAGTGCTGATGTAATATGGCTATTAGTGTTATAATAATAATAAGTTTATTTGAAATGCACAATTTTACCCCAAGGGGTTGATGGCATACAATTATACAAAACATATATACAAAGCAGACAAAGGACAATCATTAATTAAGTACAAATTAAAAGAATAACAAGACAGTCTTATACAGACAAATTAAATTTGTAAAATCATACAGTTATAGAGTCCACTTTCCTCAGTATTAAAGACTTTTTAATAAATGGAGCAACAAACCGCAAATGATTCGGCAAAGACATTATCTGTATATATTTTTCATTATTGTTTAGTGCACTTAGAAAATTATTCTGTATATTCATTTCTAATTCTTTTCTAATATCATTATATTTTGGACAATGGAAAAAGTAGTGAATTTCATCTTCAATTACATTCATATTGCACATTTGGCAAAGTCTATCATTTCTTTTTGATCTTTTATAACGACCTCTTTCTATTTCTAAAAAGTGGTCACTAACTCGCATTTTACATAAATTTCTTCTGTTTTCAAAATTTGTATGAAGTAAATATTCATTGATTTCATAATCAGATTTTAATTTACTGTATAAGAATAGTTTGCTGTTTTCTGTTAAGGCATGAAGTTTTTCAAAAAATAATGTTTCATAGTTATATTTTAATTTAACTTTTAATCTTTTCTCAAAAGAAACTTTTTTATAATGTTCGATCCGATATCCTGATTTCTAAAATTGTTTGCGATGTTCGTTGTCGATGTTGGCGCTATTAGTATTATAATATACGATCCGATATCCTGATAAGTAAAATGTTTTGCCGTATTGTGGATGGCCATTGTCGATGTCCTCATTCATGTGTGAAATATCATTGATTTGTATAGTAGTTCTGTATTAGTTTCCAATTAATGACATTTACATGATAATTTAGCGCAAATATAATTATAGTAACACAATTGTCAAAATCGATTATTTCCCAACTACATAACCCAAATTTCCAAAATTGAACATGTCACAACTATAGACCCAAAAAAATTCCAAACTATAGACCAAAAGGTATCTAAATCCAATGTTTCCCAGGAATAGACCCCAAATAATCCGTAAGTTTCAAAATCAAGCTTTTCCTTGTTTTAAACCCTAATGTTTAAAATCAGGAATTTCCCAACAATAGTCCTGAACACAGGCATTCGAATTCTGGACCCCCCCTTTTTTCCCTCAATTGGTCCCTCCCGCGATTATGGTATGGGTCTTTGTCTGGAAGTACATCTTTGAGTCATTTATCCATATTTTACAACATTTAGTGTTACAACTCTCTCGTTAGATACTAACTTTTGTTTCTAGGTCCAGCTGCCGTTTTACTTAAATAAACCTAAAGGTAAGAAACAATCGTCAAAATACGAAGAGGGAATCCTCGCTTCGACTCGATATTTTACAACAACGCGCCAGTTTTCAAAAGGACCTTCGCTTGTCCTCGTCTCCAAGATGATTTCCCTTCATTCCTATCTAGTTGATACGTACGAACAACACATATTTATTGATGAAATTCAAGTTTATTCTCGACGACACATCCAACATTCCTCCACTCTCGATCAACTATTTTCCAGTTTAATTTATTTATGTCGAAGCCACTTTTAACCAAAAGAACTTTTGATTGATTTATTTTTCATTTCTATGACATAAAATCTTAGTTCTCACATTTAATTATGTTCATATATATATGCAAAGGTTTGCCATTCAAAATTTGTTGAAACTAAATGGCAAATGCACAGGGACGTTTCGGATTTTTATCGATCCAAATCCGATTGGTATTTAAAATTGCGATCTATTTATAGAACTGTTTACATTGCAGACACGTGTGATTGTTAATATTTTTTTAATTGTAGAGGTATTCACATTAGTTTAAACTAATGTTAATACCTCTGCAATTGAAAAATTGACTTTGAGAGACAGTAGTTTTACTAAGTTCCATTGGTAATAATAATAATAATTACAGCCTTTGGCTTTACTTGCATCAGTTTTTCACTATCACTGTATCAGTATCAGTGTCGTGCTATATTTTCATTCCCTAGCTATATAGTTGGAGCGTTGAGCAAATTGGCAGGGTCATCTATCTTCTGCTGAAGACTACACAAATATGACTTATTACAATTTGTGTGACATAAGATCAAAGCACAGTAATATTTCAAAAGGAAAAAAAGGGGGGGGTACATATAAAAATTCACTGGTATGCTACATTTTAAGCTAGACTCCAATAGTCAAGGTAGACACAAATGAATATTTGACATTAAATAGATGTCCTTTAGGCAATTATGAATTAAAAAAAAAAACACAGAACAAATCGGATCAGACAGCTTTTTACTAATTTCTAAATTTGGGCAAGGTAACTTCAAACAGGTCGCAAAGCATTGTTTTGAATTATCGCCATTAACTTCTCCCAGAAGTCCCCCCACTTCTCTCTGCTGTCTTTAACTTCTCCCTCTCACCTCCTTGAAAGAGAAGTCAATTCTCCCTCTTTTATTTAGTCATTGTTACATTTTTTACTTTATTATTTATTGTTTATTATAATTTTGTAATTCGTATTTTTTTTCCAGTCTACTAATTTTGAATGTATTTAGGTGGAGATATATGTTTGCCTGTTTACTTAGTTCAACTGTGCAATTGTGCTAGATTTTGTTTGGTTAAACCTTAATTTTGTTAGATTTTGTTGGGTTATAATGCATTAAATAAGGGTAATAACAAAATTACCTACTGTAACTCCAAACAATCTTCCAAAGGAAAGGCAAAACTCATAAGTATACAAACAGACAAAATCAGTCAACAACCGGAAAACTGGGAAAACCGTAATGACCATGACTTGGTACAGGCATTTCCAAAGAAATGGTGGGTTGAATCAGATTTTACTGTTAACTATTAGAAAATTATGATTCTTTTTGTCTTTGTTCAATGTGGCTAAGTGATTTCTTTTGTGGCTAAGAGAAATTACTTCATATTAGCCACGTTGGCTAATGCAAAAAACTGTCTACCGCTAACACAGATATACCATAAATATAATAGTCCATAAAGTGTTTAAGCAAACACTGAACAACAATAAGATCAAAAGTGTTATAAGAAGAGTCTGATGATATCAAAGGGGTAATCAGAATCTGTATATCAAAGAAGAACAGACAACACAAGGACAAAAGGACAAACAACGATCTACAAAACATACACATAAAACTAAAGATAGAGTAACACGAACCCCACTAAAAACCGGGGGTGAACTTTACATTTCACAACTCGTACCTTATTCTAGAGCCTGTGTCTAGTACAGTTATTTCTGGCCTATAGTGGTGTCTAACACACTGTGTTGTGTTTTTGTTATGTTTTCTTCCTCTTATGTACCATATGTTGTCAGTTTCTCTGGGTTGCCATCGATGGCCCCTTCCCTATTCTCTACCGTTTATTTAGCGATATCTTATTATTTATATCATATAAGTGATTGGGATTAGACGGGGCCATGCACCATTTATTACATTCCATCTGAAAATGTTCCATTGAAATCAGAAATATTTACAAAGAATGTTACAGAATGGCCCATTGAAATTCTGAATGTCAATAGAAAATGTCCCATTATTGAAATTTTAATCCTAATCACTGAATTATTTACAGATTAACAGAATAATGACGAATTTCTGACTGTACAAAGTACCTGTCCAAATTATAACAATAACCATAGCAACACTAACCACAAAAACACCAACAATAGCAACACCGACTACAGCAACATCAACAACACTAATACCAACCACTGTTCTGTTTTGCCACTTCATGTTACTCCAAAACACAAGAAATGTCAATGACAAAACTCAATGGAAATCGAGGTCTGAACTTGGAACAGACACAAATATGTGAAAGGGTTATAATAAAGTACATCTGAATGATGAGATAACAGAAACTACACATTACTTAATACCAGGTGTACTGAATATTGTTGGTTGTGTCTGCCAAAATGAATCAGAACTATTAAAGACATTTTTCTTTTTTCGGTTTGAATACATATTTTTGCATCACTACATCATTAAACACTTTGTTTTGAACTAGGATGTGTAGTTTGTTGTTTAGTGTTATATGATCATGTGATTCACATTATAATATTTATCAAGTTATAAACAAGCTGAGCCAGAGCTCACAAATGTATACTCTTTCATAATTTTTGTTGTATTGGAAACTGGCCCAGCATTTTATAAAATTTTAATTATGTATGCTGGGCAAGATGGAGTGTCATTGAAACCTGTACAATGTTTTGTTTTCTGTGTAATGTTTTGTCCTTTTGTCCTTTTTCTTATGTATTGTCTGTCCTACTATTTATTGATCTCAGTATCCCTTGGGGTTCTTCAAACTTTAGTTATTCTAACATTATATTCTATATTTTAGCTGCTAGGATGTGCTATGTTAGGAGTTGGTTTTTCAAACTTTTCTTACTTGTTATTCTAACATTATATTCTATATTTTAGCTTCTAGGATGTGCTATGTTAGGCGTTGGTTTTTCAAACTTTTCTTACTTGTTATTCTAACATTATATTCTATATTTTAGCTGCTAGGATGTGCTATGCTAGGAGTTGGGATATGGATCTTGGTGGACGATGATTTTGAAAAGTATACCAAAGGAGTAGAAGAATTTTCTCTAATAAATACAGCAGCCTACGTAGCCATTGTTATTGGTGTAATAATAATGGTGATTGGATTCCTAGGATGCTGTGGTGCCATTAGAGAAAGTCAAGTCATGTTGGCACTGGTAAGTTTAAAGTTTAGCCAAACCTGTTTTAGTGCATTACATGTGACCTTTATTTTAATTTCCATTCATAGAACATTTCATATTAATTGAACCTGTATTAAGTGACCACATGTGACCCTATTTCAATGTTCCCTTGGAAGGTCACATTGGATAGGCTTGACTGGGTTTTCCAGATGGGAGACATTGATAAGTCTATGGGAAGGATACAGTAAAATAACATGAATAATCACATGACATCACAGAGTCCTCCAGAGCAGGAGACATGACAAGTCTAAAGAGGGTACGATGTAATAACGTGACATGGCAACTGCAAGCAATCATAGGTCACAACAGGATTCTCATATCAGGAGTGATTGCTAAATCTAAAAGGGATAAAGTAAAATATAATGAAATAAGCCACACCCACTGAACACTGCACATCACATACTCATATAATAACAACGAACATTTACAGAATGCATCTTTGCATTTGGAATGAAGTATATTGTATCCTTGAAAATGTGTCGAATAATAGCAGTCTTATACACCCTCTGCAAAATAAACAGAGCATTATTATCTATGACAAAGTGATAATGTTTTACAGAGTTATCTGTCCTTACAATCCCTCATTATATAGGAGGAAGTGTAGGGTGTAAGGACTCTGCCTACGAGATTTACAAAAGGACAGGAATTATGTAAATTATAAACTTTAGTATGAAACATTATGCACTTTATCATTTAATATAATATACCGACAGTTTAAAACCGACAGTATTGTTTATTTATGTGTATCATTTCATTTTTCAGTTCTTTGCCTGTCTATTTGTCATCTTTGTTGCATTACTCGGTGTCGCCATCTACATGATCATTGCCAAGGATGGGGTGAGTTACCATAGCAACATATAGAATATTTAATAGACATGTGACATTTATTGCATTGCATTGAGAATTTTATTTTATTTATTTTAATTATTCCCTGCAGGTTCTTTGAAAACAGCTGAAACAGACAATATTAATTGTTTTTAATATATATACTGGCCTCTCTTCACTTTGTAATATGTAGACATATAAAAAAAAATCAAAGCAAAATCGTATTCTTTGAACATGTTGAACAGCTGATGATTCAAGGGCAAATCTAGTTGATTTAAGATTTGAATTCATTCTATTCTTCAAACCATCTATTGTTTTGAAAATACATGCCTAACTGTTGCCCCAATTTAGAAATACACAACATATATCACAATGCAAAAACATTTCTCAAAATAATGCTCCTCTTTATTTGTTTTCATTGTTTTTTATACATTTGTTAACTTAAGCACAATATTCAAGTTTTTTTTGTGTAACTACACATGTGAAAACAAATAGTTCAACTATGAAATCAGGTGATGGTTAACCATACTTTATCAAGTGGAAACTGGTGTCTTGATTGGATACAACCACTTCTGACTGCTCCATATAAAGCGAAGCGCCATATTGTCATATGGCTACATGAAAGGACTGTATCAGAACCTACAGGGGCTGATAGCAATCATCACAGGAAATGAAATTGCCCAAATCACAAAATATACTATTATGCCTAGTAGTATAGAAAATTTAACCCACCATTGTTAGAATTTGATTTTTGAGCTGACAAAAGTTTGTTCTCCCTCGACGGGGTTTGAACTTATTCCATTGATACACAGCAGCAACAATCGCTTAGCCTTATGTCCAGCGCCCTAGACCACTCAGTCACAATGTCTCGTAAGATGAATCTAGGGATAGACATAAGAGTGTTTTAGCATGTGTAGATTGTACACATATAAAAACAAAATTATTTTAATTTGACAGCAATCTTAACTCGGCAATTTTAATATGTTGTATAGGATGATGAAGAATTCCTCATACAGTCATATATAGTAATTTGGGTCATTTCGTGTGATGATTGTTGCAGTGCTTTGTGCCAGAAATCTATATTTAGAATGTTATTAATCATATGTTTCATCAGTCTCCACACTGTTAAAGGTGATAGTAAAGGAGACATGTAGATAACGACAATATATATGATAGACTCAGATCGACGTCCGGACTCAAAGGTTTAGGTTAGGGTTAGGGCTAAAGTTAGAGTTCGGGTTAATTAGTTATGTTAGGATTAGGGTCCGCTAAAGTAGAATGTACAATGTACTCTGAATCTGGTCTTGTCCCATCTCCATCATTGTTTCAAAACCATCTCCTAACGGGTGTTACGTCATTTGAAGTATACGTCAGTGACGTAATTGGACGTCGATTTGAGAAAGCGAAAAACGGCCATATTTTTAAGAATGGGACGCCGATTTGAAGATTGGACGTCGATCTGAGTCTTACATATATATATATATATACACCTTTATATTAATAGTTTAAACAGACAGTCTCTACAGTTCTAGAGGATAGGGTAAAACGGACAACAATGTTAAAGGAATACTCCAGTCAGTTGAAAAGTTGTTTTAATTCAATTCATTATAACTTTTTATTCGTAAATAACTTATTATTTAAAAAAAACCATCTTTATTAACATTAATATACCCAATTAGAAATATGAATATTTGGAATTTCGTGTCGTAGTGTAAGCGGCCATGACACCTCTTCATGTGACGTCACGGAGACAGATCATGTTAGTTGAATAAATAACATGTATCTGACTCTTCCCAACATCGTGCCCGTTTGGCTATGTTTTAATATCAGATCAACTGCTATACAATGTTTATAATTGCATATCGTTCTAATTTTGTTCTTAATATACCCATCCCATGTTACATTTTCAAAAAACAAAGGAGTTTATTTGTATTGGGGGTTCTACGTATAATTTCATGATTTACATGATTGGCCGTAGGTTAAATAATTGTCAGTTTTAGCTCGTTTTATGCTTACAAATGTTTTTTTCTTTCATGCTGTCGTACTTTCCCATGTTTTTCGAGGTCACTGATCGATGATCATGTGTTGACAGGTAGTCCTGTCCTGATCGGTAATTACACAAAAAAATTCAGTTCTCATACTTTCCCTTTTCGTTAGTGCAATAAAATGATTAACATGAAGTCATAATGATTTTGTAAATATCAAAAGATAAATATATACGACGTTATTTTACGATTTACATAGTTTTTAATGATAAAATTGCAACTGATCAATGCTGATATAATAGACGATACCGACACCGTGACGTCACGGCTCTATTGGAAGAGCTTTAATTGCAGGTATAATCCGAGAATGGATTATGTCCCTTGTCTCCTCACATTGCAGAGTTCTGAAAAATGGTAATCCACATTGTTTGGTGCAACGTGCAACTTCAATCGCCAAATTCTACCTTACTGTATACTATTTTTAACATTCATTAACACAAATGTCTTTTATTTATTGTCGTTTAAATATTCACGCTAACTTTCCTGTAGTTGATTATCTTTGCACCTAAACACATCAAGTGAAGCATTTTTCAGATTTCCGATTGAAATTTGATGGAACTGTGTTAAGCGATGTGTCTTGTGTGAAAAAACTAGGAATGTACTTTGATAAAACCATCAGTATGGAACAGCAAGCCAGTGCGATCACAAGATCGTGTTTTCACCAGATTCGTAACATTGGTCGAAAGGCTCCTAGCTATCTTCAAGAACTGATAACGCCGTATAAACCTAACAAAGCCCTTAAGTCGGAAAACAGTATACTTTTACATCCTCCAAACGATGTCCGAACGAAAAGCTACGGTGAGAGGCGTTTTGACAAAGCCGTGCCTACACTCTGGAACAGTTTACCCTTGGCATTGCGGAATGTGAATTCTTTGGATGTCTTTAAAAGAGAACTTAAGACTCACTCTTTTAGAATTGCTTTTAAGAATTTCTTGTAGATTTTTAGTAGTCTTCAGAGTATTTGATTTTTTAACTGACAAGTGCTCTTTTCTAAATCTTATGATTTTGAAATTTTTTAGTTTTCTTTTTAGTAGTTTTCAAGAGTATTTAATATTTTTAACCGATAGTGCTCTTTTCTAAAGCTTTTAATTTTAATTTTGATTTTAGGATTTTTTTATACTGTCTTGTATATCTGTACCTGCTTATATATATATATATATTTGTTTGTTTTAACTTTTTCTTCATATCAATTTGTGTCTTGTATAATTTTTATGGTTTTATAAATATGAAGTGCTTAGAGTAATTGTTATATAATGTGTTATATAAATATTGTATAATAATAATAATTAATATATATATATATACCTTTATGTTAATAGTTTAAACAGACAGTCTCTACAGTTCTAGAGGATCGGGTAAAACAGACGACAATGTTAATATATATATATATATACCTTTATATTAATAGTTTAAACAGACAGTCTTTACAGTTCTAGAGGATAGGGTAAAACAGATGACAATGTTAATATATATATATATACCTTTATATTAATAGTTTAAACAGACAGTCTCTACAGTTCTAGAGGATCGGGTAAAAAAGACCTGTGAAGGAGACGAGGGTGCTACTAACTTCATGAAAACAATTCAGGATAACGTAAGTCTAAATTACATTTGTGTACCAGTCTAAATAAATGTGTGGTTGCATGTAAATTAAACGGGAGGATCTAGGATTATCTTTATTGCGATAATGTGGATAACTACAGATACTGCTACTGAAATTTGAACATTTTGCCAATCCGAAAAAAGTATGTACTTGATACAGTATTATGATTGGCTGTTTTTTTATGTGTTGTTTCCTTTTGTTTCCGTGTGCAAACGTTTAATGGCAGCAAGGCCAAGTGTTTAATTTGCAATGGATAAAACTATGTCTAACATATTGAAGCACGATAGCTACATGGGGCTTAATTCATCTCAAGATCAACAACATATATGAATAAACATCAGGAGTCAAATTGATCAAAGGCCAGACTGTTGGTAAAAATATATATATCAATACATGCTCTAGCTAACACCAGTAATATATTATCAAATGTTGCCATATGTTATAACCAAACAAACAAAAATAGAAGAAAGCAAATGTGTAATTAGAAGCTGTAAAAGAAAGGCTTTAATCTTGAACATTATGCATAACATATTTAATCAAATAGACATCAAATATAGTGCATACAACACATTTCTGGAATAGCCTTCGTCAGGTATGCTCAAAGTCGAAAGGTAGGAAAACAAAATACTTTTAAAAGTTTTGCGAGCAAGTAAACCAAAGGGCCTAAATAGGATCGCCAAAATCGGCTAAGGTCACCTATACCTGAGGGAGGAGAACCTTAGTTTTAATAATACTAACCCTAATATAGGTAACACAGAAAGATGTCATATGTATGATCAAATCTTGAAGATACCAAAGAGGTAATCAGAAAACATAAATCTAAGAGGAACAGATGATACAATGACCATAAGAAAACAAGAAAAAGGATAGGACTAACAATGATCTACATAGCACTACCAGAAAACTAACCAACTGAAACGGGAGGTGAACTAAGGTGCCACTAAATCACCAACATAGCACTACACAGAAAACTAAGCCACTAAAACTGTAGGTGAACTAAGGTGCCACTAAATCACCAATATAACACTACACAGAAAACTAAGCCACTAAAACTGGAGGTGAACTAAGGTGCCACTAAATCACCAATATAACACTACACAGAAAACTAAGCCACTAAAACTGGAGGTGACCTAAGGTGCCACTAAATCACCAATATAGCACTACACAGAAAACTAAGCCACTAAAACTGTAGGTGAACTAAGGTGCCACTAAATCACCAACATAACACTACACAGAAAACTAACCCACTAAAACTGGAGGTGA
>MJUT01024205.1:48509-61817 GCA_002080005.1 Gigantidas platifrons
TAGCACTACACAGAAAACTAAGCCACTAAAACTGTAGGTGAACTAAGGTGCCACTAAATCACCAATATAACACTACACAGAAAACTAACCCACTAGAACGGGAGGTGAATGAAGGTGCCACTAAATCACCAACACAGTTCAATTGATATAGTATAGCTCTTCTTGTTTTGTAGTTCGAGTGCTGTGGAGGAAATGGTCTTACAGATTACGTTACTACTGTATGCGTTCATCAATTAACCTGTGACACACGATTTGATACTACGGTATGTATTTATATAACAGTGGCGTTGAAGCTATGTTTTGCCTCACTTTTTTTTGTCAAAAAAGTTAATAGCAGGGAAGCAAAAAAATATATTGTCCTATTAACAAATGGTATAAGCAGGGTTCGTACAGGTGCTTGAAATCCTTGAAAGTACTTGAAAACGAAAGTAGCAAATTAAGGACTTGAAAGTACTTGAATTCCAATAAAGGTGCTTGAAAACCCTTGAAAACTACTTTTTCATTTGAACAATCTTATTTCCGCGAAATAAGTGCATGTTAACAGTCATTTTCGATCCCCAAGACGTTGAATCGATGTCAACAACCTCAGTTACCCGTGGAAATATAAATAGACCTTCCCGTATCACTACACGCTATTTCTATAAAACAGTGTTTTCCGGAATTTTACCGCTCAAATCAACAATACGCATTAATGTAATCCCATCACCTGGCTTCAAGCTTGTCGTTTTAATTGGTTTCCGTTGCGATTCATGAGTTTTCCTGAACGTATTTCTTAATGGGCATAACATCAAACGTGTCCACTTATGTTCTAGATTAAAAATTATGAAAATAAAAAATCATAACATCGCGTGATCAGCCGTCGGTCGGCAGTGACCTTGATCATTGCCAGTTCAAGATGCCGGGAAAATATAAATTCCTGAACAAAAGAAAAAAAGACAAACACAAAAGTACCTTCACCAGACTTGCCTACCCCTTTTTGTTAAAAATAGTAAGGTGCTTGAAAAAAAATAGTAAGTTGAGATAAAAAATAGTAAGGCACTATTAAGGCTCTTTTTTTTGGTCACAAAATGCAATTTTAAGTACAGAAACTACACATGTTGTGAATGCGGAATGGCACATGATATAACCACATAATGTTAACATTTTAAATCGATTTTGGGTTTATTATCAAAATTTTGACAAAGTTCGTTTTGACATCGTTTTTTTAATCACTGGAAATGCTGATACGATCTATAATATACGGAACCGCAATGAAATGACGGACCGGAACCGAACACTTTCCGGAAATATCGCAAATTTGCTGAATCGTTTAAATTGACAACAATCGTAAGGGTGCAAGATAGCCCAAAAAATCGTGAGCCTTACGCCAAAATCGTAAGGGTAGGCAAGTCTGCTTCACCCACAAAACCACTGACATTGGACATCCATCATTTTACAGGCATTTTCACTTGAAGAAAGGTAAGGTTAAACAAGGTTTTATATATGAAAATGCTCAGAAAAAGGTGCTTGAAAACTGTAATTTTTGTCCTGGAAAGTCCTTGAAAAGTCCTTGATTTTGCTCAACAAAAAAGTGTATGAACCCTGTATAAGGGTATGCATTGATTCCAATGTCCAAATCCCCCCTCCTCCTACACTGTTTGGTCTGTCCACTCGATCAATTCATTATATATGAAATGATATTTTGATTGAACAGGACATCTTTGTCAGATGCTCAATTAATATATTGAATTGATCTCCTATTTCCTATCATCATGAGTACTTTATGGGCTGTTGTAGTCGTGATCATATGGTAGTTGGATTAATAACTACCTGTGCAATCAGTGCCTATCACCACTGAAGTTGTGAGTTCGAACCTCATTCTTGGCGAGGTGTACTCGATACAACATTATATGATAAAGTTTGTCAATGACTTGCGACAGGTTGGTGATTTTCTCTTCGTGTACTCTGGTTTCCTCCACCAATAAAACTGACCAGCATGATATAGCTGAAATATTGTTGAAAGTGGTGTAATCCATAAACCTAACCATAATCAGTACTTATATTACTACACTGTGAATGGAATTGTTATGTGTCATACTTGTCCCCATCTTGATGTAAATGGCATACTAGTACTACGATTTTATAGTTCTATGAATATCAATAACACAAAAAACAAAAAAACAGAGCATTGTCAGAACATTTACAAAATCCAATTAAAAAAATTGTAGACAGAGGCAAAATCGATACCGCTCACACACTACTACGTTTACTTAATATATTAATATCTTACTTATAGCTTTATATGTGAGCGTCAGCGAGCTCTTTATGGTATAAAATGTGTACCTAGGATTTTTTGACAAACATGGCTGCACATACTGATGGATAAAAAAAATGTTGCACATTGTAAGCACGTTCCGTGTAACACACTAAAACACTCAACTAATGAAGATCTTCTTAACATAAAGCGCAAAGGTGATCCTAAGTCTCGTACCCTCTCTTGTACGTCTGATACCACTGAAACCCGGAACCTGTGTGTAATAAAAGTCATTTTGTTAGCTTGTTTTACTTATATTGATATTTTTTTATTTATTAAATCTCTTCTGACATACTGACAAGAATTTTTGTTTCTACGTGGAAGTTAACTTTTGAGATTTGGTAAGGAATGACAGTTCGATTGAACGAGACTAGATTCGGCCCTAGCAAAAAGTCGTCCCCGATATATCTCGGCCCAAAAAATCTCAACACTTTTCGATGCACTGGATGAGCGTGAAATTGCCAGATAATTTTCAGATTCGCGAGCATTCATGACCATGCCTGTTTCATATTATTATTGGATATGCTTATCATTAGAGCGTTCAACAGAAAGTTACAATGAAATGCAAGAATCCTACTCAATAGTAGTAAACCTGTGGTCTTTTTGAAGTCTGTACCAAATAAAAAATGTATATACCTAATCTAGAGTGCATGATGCCCCACTGAAATAACCTTCATCATGTACATCTGCAATCAAAACATTGGAAAGCCAAACAACCCAAAAGGCCTTGAGAGCAACCAAACCAAAAGGACCCACAAATATCCTATGAGAAGAGGCTATTTAAATCTGAATTACTTTATCTTATTTATAGGGATGTACCGGGAAATTTTCAGAATGGTTGTCGAAGAACTTGGTTGTAGTAGCAGGAGTAATGTTTGGTATTGCTCTTATTTTGGTATGTATGGGCTAGTTAGATGGGCTAGTGATTTATTTTTTGGTCAATGAACCAACGAGTTATGCAATCAAATATTAGCTAAGGATAAAGACCAAGGTTGTAGTAAGTAAACATTTTAGAGAAAACTGAAGGGGCAATCCACAATGGACTATCCAGAGAAATTGGCACCATTTGGCACAAAAGACACATAACAAAGACAAACGAAACACAAAAACACAACACAGAAAACTAAAATGATGAGCAACACTGACCCCACAAAAAACGGGGTGAACCTGGGTGCTCGTGAAATAAGCCAATGAGAGATCAGCTAATGATAAAGACAAAGGTTGTGGTAAAGGTCAGACTCATTTGAAAATGTACATGATACATAAGTAGCATCAGCAATATTTTTGAATGCTCTCGGTTTAGTACTTTTTGGTATGCCATAATGATTAAGATACAGTTGAAGATAAGGACTGTAAAGCTAGTGGCAATCTAAGAACATTTCTGTTGTGACAAGACCTCTTGATTTGGTATGTTAGGGTGACGAGTATAATATAACATTTTCTCCAGCAATAAAATTTCCATACTGGACCCCGAAGTAAATAAACATTAGGGAAAATCAAGTGGCAATCAAAAATGAACAATCCAGAAACACAGGCAATTTTGGGCATAAGACACTGCAAGAAGACAAATCAAGAAAAAACAATAGCAAACAACACAAAACTGAAAAGATGACCAATTTCTGTTTCTTGTAAGACGCATGATTTTTCTGTATATTTTGTAATTGTTAATGCTAAAACTATAAATAGATGATGTAATCAACAAAACAAGGACCCTTTGTTTAAACTCTCATTACATTGTACAACAATTGGTTGTTTACACTCCTACACACACACACACACACACACACTAACAACTCTACATTAATTCATTTCAGATTATTGGAATGTTGTTCTCTATGATCCTGTGTTGTGCTATCCGTGATATACATGCATAAAGTCCAAGGTAGGTTTTTACTTTCATTTTAAAATTTTAAATTATTTTATCAATGTGAAAGTTTTATTTCGCTTGATTTTGAATTAATTTTCATGGTTTTAGTAAACTACCAAATCCACAGAAATTTGTGCCCCTTGATTTATGATAATTTCACAGTATTTTGTTAGTTAGGCCCAAAGTTAATTTTACTGTTTTTCGTACAAGATTATAATGTCATTTGGGAGCAGGGTTACTTTAGCTCCTTTGATGTATAAATAGTTATCAATTAAATGGTAATTTTATCAGCTTTAGGAGCAAAATTATTGGAAGATGAAAGAAAAATTTCCACTGATAATTGTGATAATTATATTAATTAAGAATGATTTTTGACATAAAATAAAAAACGAAAAATACCACAATGACAGTAATTTATTATGATCTTTCTAAATAATGTCATGTCATATCTTTGACATGAAACTAGTTTAGCCCTGCCACTTTTTATTGAAGTGAAGACAGGAAAGTGAGTGGTTATGTATTTGTGTGTTAGCAGTATCAATTTGCATCTTTCTACGATTTTTATATTATACCCCCACTCTTAGAGAGGGGGCTATATTGCAATCACCTTGTCCGTCCGTCCGTTCACACTTTTGTAACAGATATCTCAGCTTCTACTGGAAGAAATGATTTTATACCCCCACTCTAGTGAGGGGGCTATATTGCAATCACCTTGTCCGTCTGTCCGTCCGTTCACACTTTCGTAACAGATATCTCAGCTTCTACTGGAAGAAATGATTTTATATTTGATATATGGCTTTGGCATGGTGACTTGTACCGTGTCTCCTCTTTCCAGGTTTACCGCACATCTACTTCCTGTTTACAGTGCGACTTAGAATTTTTCATGTTTGCCGTAATGAAAACTTTTATAACAGTTATCTCAGTTTACTGGAAGAAATGATTTTATATTTGATGTATGGCTTTGGCATGGCGACTTGTACCGTGTCTCCCCTTTCCAGGTTTACCGCACATCTACTTCCTGTTTACCGTGCGACTTACAAATGAACGAGGAGGGGTATTCTTAGCCTGACGTAGCGTGCAACATGTTGTTTGATCTTGGAACTCCGACAGTGTGGTATTTTTGTTATTCATTATATTTGATTATTTGGCTTTCACATATTTTTGTCTTTGATCGTACTTGATGACGGTTATTCCAGAAACACGTCGTGCACACCAAATTAGATATTTTTGTGCCTGTCCCAAGACAGAACCTGGATTTCCAATGTCATATGTCATGGTCTTTTTGTGTTCAGTTAAGATGAGCGATGATTATAAGTTTATTTGATATTGGTGGAATCCATGACCATCAATGTTTAAACTTTCTTTTCATAATCTACGTTATTATTTTAGATAGTTTTGTGAATCTGGTTTCTTTTCTTTCTTTCTTTTAGCTGTGTATGAGAAGGAATTGACTTTCACAGAAAACCTAGATGAAAGGAGAAACATATAATTCAGGAATTGATGGAGACTGTAACAATTGTTGCCTTTTATTATATAATGCTTTTTGTTTATCTTCATGTATACATTTGTGTATAATTCACCAAGTAATGTTTAATAGGATTGTATAATTATATACACATTTATAAAGGTGTCTTACTTCTAGAATATTTCTAGTCTTTTTTGTTTTTTTTTTAAATTAGCGCATATTGCTGAAAAAAGGATGGCAACATATGTGTGTTTAATAACAAAATGACAGAACACATGTTCTGTAACCTAACTTGTGTTGCACGGAATTGAAAAAAGTTGTGTTTAATTACAAAATCTCTTAAAAGATGATTGAACACTCCTCGTTCATTGACCTAACTTGTGTTGCACGGTATTGAAAAAAGCTTTGATGGCCATCCCTGTTTATTGATATTGAGAGCAATGGTTTATTTCTGTTTAATAAATGATTATATTAATTAAAAAAACAAGCCAGAAATTTAAATTATACTAATATACTAATATAAGTTCTTGCCATTTAGGTCGGGTTACCATAATTATGTTAAAATTTTATAGCAGAGCAATACATGATGTCTATTACTTTTGGTAAAATATATTATTTCCATAGAAGCTATTTAACTTTCCTTTTGTAATTTCCATCGGTAAATCAACTTCCGTCATCGTAAATTGTGCAATGCATAGACTACTATGTCAAATAGATGAATCACAAATGGTATTACATGGGTTGCTTCAAATTTGTCACTCTCTGTTAGACTTGACATGGCCCATGGGTTGAGTTTAATCTGTTAGACTTGACATGGCCCATGGGTTGAGTTTAATCTGTTAGACTTGACATGGCCCATAGGTTGAGTTTAATATGTTAGACTTGACATGGCCCATGGGTTGAGTTTAATCTGTTAGACTTGACATGGCCCATGGGTTGAGTTTAATCTGTTAGACTTGACATGGCCCATGGGTTGAGTTTAATCTGTTAGACTTGACATGGCCCATGGGTTGAGTTTAATTCCAAATTGCCATTGTTTTTCACATGGTAGTCAGTACAGGAATTGAAATTCCTGATCAAGCTTTTAAATGATTAAGATTTCATTTAAGCATTTTCTTGATGCTATGACCGGATGTTGTTCGTAAAAGATTCTCATAATGTGTATTATAACGAATGTAATTAGCAAAGTGCTTTTAGTATGTATGAATGTATAATTAATTTTTTTATTATTTTGTTTCATATTTTATTGGATTTAATTATTTTTCTTTACAGTAGTAAATTATATCTCGTTTCTTATTTCTTATTTTGAAATACATTTTGTAAACCAAATAATAAAAAAAAATAATTAAATACATTTTGTAAACCAAATAAAAAAATAATTAAATACATTTTGTAAACCAAATAAAAAAATAATTAAATATATTTTGTAAACCAAATACTAATACAAATATCTTTATTTCCAATTAAGGATCCCTTTCGGGCAGAACAATTAACAAAGAATTTAATACAATGATTATGGATTGATTACATTGGTTTGAAGATGACAACATTTTATGAAACAAATGTTGTCATCTTCCAATCAATGTAATAAAAAAAATAATCAAATACATTTTGTGAAGCAAATGAAAAAATAATTAAATACATTTTGTAAATCAAAAGATTACAAAACCTATAAATACAACAAAAACTCCAATGCAATGTATTTTTGTAGATATATGTGTGTATGTTAATGTTGTATGTTTTACATTCTTGTGTGGCAGCATTTATTTATGAATTTAAAGAAAGATGTTACCGTGGTTACTGCTGTACTCTTTCACTGTAGAAAATTAGATGGATCAAAAATGTAATGTAGTTCTACAGCTGTTAAATGTAAAAAGACAAAAATGAAACGTTCACAACGTCAAAATTGGTTGTAGTATATGTTTTAACAAGTCTTAACTGGATAAAGATAAATTGAAGTTTATTTGGGGAAATTTTTTCAATATTTATTCCATTCTTTTGAAATATATTAAATATATTCCACACTTGGAATATATATATAGTTAATTTCATACTATTTGAGAAATAAATTTTATTTTAAGAAAAATTAAATTTTGAAATTCTGCACCAGATTTACAATTTCATAAATAAATTTAAGATGAAAAACAAGTACAAAAATAATATTAGAGAATATTTTTTTCGATACTTCGAAATTAACTTTAGTTCAACTACAAAATGGTTTTTCTTCTTCAAATAATTGTAATTATTAAATGTATTTTTATATTTGAAGTGCATAATGTTTTATCCCAGGTTGGAGGTATAATCTTTGTACTGATTCAGTAACATAATGCCAGAATTAAGGATATATATCGTTTATAACCTGATTTATATATAATTAATATTTTGTACATAACACCCACATATTCAGATACACTTAGAGGAAAACAGAAATATATTGAAAAATAATGTCAACATAAGGAGCCCACTACTAAACTACCGAATATCCATATCATTATGATCATGTGATATCAAAAGCAAAATGAATGACACAAAGCAGGGTGCCGTCGTGATCGTATGGTAGTTGGATCTACAACTACCTATGCAATCAATGCCTATCACTACTAACGTTGTGAATTCGAACACTGCTCAGGTGAGGTGTACTCGATACAACATTATGTGATAAAGTTTGTCAGTGTCTTGCAGCAAGTTGGTGGTTTTCTACTGTTTCCTTCACCAATGAAACTGACTGCCATGAGATAACTGAAATATTGTTGAAAGTGGCATTAAACCCCAAAACCGAACCAATCCACCAATCCAGCCACAAAGCACATGGTGATTTTTGTAGTAGAAATTTGGTGTTGTATATATAAATCAGAAAGGTTAACGAATTTTGTACTTAAAAGATGTAAAATCTTGATTAAACGGAATGTCAGCGTTAACATGACAGATTTAACATCTAGACAACAATCTCTGGTAACCAACCATCAAGTCAGCATTTATATGGCTGGGTTACTACCATAGCAACAGTGTGGTAATCTCAGAGCATACCGTCACATAACGAAACACCAGTTTGAAAGTATATTTTACTGTGTCAAAACATTGCATGGCAGCAATACAGAACACTTCTTGACTTGTAATAAAGAAAGGTTGTCATTTCGCTTTTATTTTTTATGTAGTTTCCACGATCCTTGACTCATAGTAAAGAAAGGTCGTCATTTTGCTTTTATTGTTTATGTAGTTTTCACGACGATATATAGTTTTCCTTGCACTTATTTCGCTTGTTTATTTATTTCATTTCTCCATTTTTTTCATTCAATACAGTCATATTCATTTGTTCATCAATTTTTTTTTTATTTGTATTATTATTTTCATGCCTATCCTCCCCAACCTTTAATCAATTTTGTACAAATTAGCTTTTATATTTGGAAACTGTACCAACCTGGGAAGCTTTTTGATGCAATAAAATATGTTGTCATGAATTTGCATGTTTTATTTATAAAGTATGAAAAATTTGAAGAAATCAAATGACCAACAGAAACTGCAATTTGTTGAAGGGCATACAATATAATGGCCAACAGAAACTGTAATTTGTTGAAGGGCATGCAATATACTGGCCAACAGAAATTGTAATTTGATGAAGGGCATACAATATAATGGCCAACAGAAACTGTAATTTGATGAAGGGCATACAATAATATAATGGCCAAAAGAAAAACGACAAAACAATGTTGTAACATGAACCTCACTAAAAAACGAGGTTAACTGAAGTTCTATGGAAGGGTAAGGAGTGCATGCTCCACTAGTGGCGCTGGTCATGTTATTTTTACTAAAACTCCAGTGATAAGTCTTGACAATTCTTCAGTACTAATAGTAAATGGTTTTCATCATCACTACATTCATAAACGTTATACAGTAAAGACTTTATATGAAGATGATGTTTTGAATGTGATATCTATCCCAATAGTATGACAAAGTAAAACAAAACTGCCATGCAGAAATACCTAAATGTTTAAAGAGTGATTACAAAAATGATCAGGAAGCACCACATAAAAACTCAGTGGAATAATACCAAAAAGTTTAAAATAGTTATTACAAAAACCCAAGTACTAATACAGTGAAGAAAAAAAGACAATTTCAAAGACACCAAAGGGGTAATCAGAATCTGAAAGTCGAGGAATGACAGACAATTCAATGATCCAATGAAAAAGTACAAAAAGACAAACAATGATACAATCTACAAACCACTATGTAGAAAAATAAATATTAAGTAATAAGAACCCCATTGGTGCTCCGGAAAAGTGTTGGTAAGTACTTCCTGCTTCACTAGTGGCAACAGTCTTGTTACTCTTTAGCAACTTATTTCATGTTTGTGATTTCCTTGATTTTGTATTGTGACTGTTTTTGTCTGTGGTTGTACTGTTTTGTTATATTCACATCATCTCTTCATTCAACAATCTCTTACATTCAAATGTTGGAGGTGTAATCATTTATCTAAAATCAACCAGTTTTAACGTGTGATCAAAGGTCTGAGGTTAAAATATGTCTTAATATAAAAGGGACTACAAGTCCAAAAAAACCTAATGATCGATATGGATAATATGATTCTTTGAGGTCCAATAAATACAGCTGTCCTACAGAATGATGTCTTGGTATTTTTTATGTTCGATGATTTGGTGTGAGAGGTAATTGTTCGTTTTGTTGATATTGGTGGACAATGAATTTAAGTTTTCTTTTCATAATTGAGGACAAGAAAACAGGTGAAGCGAAGCGAAAGTCAAATTCATCTTGTAGACAATGGCCAAAATGAGCCGTGTCGGTGATTATACAAATAATTAAAACAAGTATAGTTCTGTAATCTAATTAATAAATATCAATATGATGTATTCTTATATAAAATACCATACAATAAAAAAAATAACAAAAACAAACAAACAAACTAAACACAGATAAAATGACAATATAGTCACACTACTTGACATCCTAGTAATTTAGCATCACAGTTAAATACCATATGAGATGCTGATTGCATATCTACAATAAAAATATACAAATTATAATATAATTCTGGTACCGGTTTTTCATTGTGACATGCAGACCAATTTTTGTATTCAGAGAGCAAAGCTTCCTTGTTAAATGTATTCTTTACAATGAATCACAAAGCAACCATTATTGTCATTGTAATGAAAATTTTGTATTACCAGTGTAATAATTATTAGTCATTCTAATTCACAATAGTTGATCGAACCAATACCACCACACATGAACTCATTGGTTGAACGAACCAATGCCATCACACATGAAAACAATAGTTGAACGAACCAATACTGTCACATATGAAAACATTGGTTGAACGAACCAACACTGTCACATGAAAACATTGGTTGAACGAACCAACACTGTCACATATGAAAACAATGGTTGATCTAACCAATACTGTCACACTTGAACACGTTTGTCGACCAGTAGTTTTTTCATCCCAATATGAACACATTTGTTGATCTATCCTATACCACCATTAATTGGTTGTCACGAGTATATGGTTGCATGTAATAGCTGAAATTACAAAAGAAAAAGAAATATAAAAATATCTGTTTAATCAAAATTGCCAAGGACTGATTTATAGCAGAATCTGACATATTTTTAAATGTGTTGATAAAACCGTAAATATCAAATTTAGTGCACACGAAACCTTTCTGGAATAACTTTCAACAGATGAGAATTTAGTGCACACGAAACCTTTCTGGAATAACTTTCAACAGATGAGAATTTTTTAAGTAAAATTTGGCTCTTTGGTATTAAAAATGGTTTCCATCTATGACCATTCCTTTAAAAGATAACATTTTAAGTGATCCAGGATTGTTATTGCAATTTAAGTTTTTGTGTTGAATTGCATTGCATGACTACCTGACTACCGGTATTCAATTACTATACGTGAAGTGGTACAGTTGTTTCAGGTTGTCGATCGTACTTATAGACTAAGGTTCCTCCACAAAATAAAAAATAAATTTGCATTCAGTTTAAGATGAGCTGTTGCGACCTTGTACTAGGAGTGATTACAAGGTGCTTTATCACTTTGCTATACCCAGTCTCCATGATACAACTCAAACTAAATGATTTTAATGTAAAAAGCTGTAATCATAACATAAAGTTAATGTAGAGGATAGACAAAGTATTCCTTGGTGCATTGGAGATACCATAATATATCGTATAACTAACCTCTGAAAGTAGAGAATCCTGACCATTAACTGATAAAGTTGAAGATTTATGGTATCGACCTGCATGATAAAATGCAATTTCATGTTTCAAACAGAGAATTAATGCTACCATTAATTAAAGCTCAATTGTAATACTGAATTCTCAAACACAACTGTAAATTCTATATATCACAATTATTTTGTCGTCATTTCTGTAAAAGTTTCTGCTCTATTGAATTGAAGCAGATTTTATATTGTTTGCTAATGTATTTTTGACATATGTCAAAGAAAAAATGTCAGCACCTCAACTTCGTCCCATCTTTGTGCCTGTCCCAAGCCAGGATTGGACCTAGATTTCCATCGGTATCTTTTCATTTTGATTTGCAGATTAGGATGTAAGCATGTCTTTATTTTCCACATATAATCAGGAAACTAAAAAGCTTTGTATTCTTTTATTGTCGGATGATGATTAATTCTCGCCACCATGACTTGGATAACCATTACGGTATATATGTGTAATTCTCGCCATCATGACTTAGATAACTGTTACGGTATATATGTGTCATTCTCGCCACCATGACTTAGATAACCGTTACGGTATATATTTGTCATTCTCGCCATCATGACTTAGATAACCGTTACCGTATATATGTGTAATATAAATGACGACGGATCTGTTCTCTATGTTGTAATCACAACCTCGTTCTTTCATCATTTGTGACATACCACCGGGTACAAGAGTAACACCACGGGAATCACTAGTGGAACACCTGAGCTCACTCACGGTATGGGGTTTGTGTTGCTCAGTCTAGTTTTTGATGCAATGTTTTGTTGACGACCAATGTTTGCCATTTTATCTTTTTTGTCTTTTGGCCGATGATAGATTGTCTGTCCTTTGATTTATTGCTTCTTTGCTATCTTCAATTATTTTTAGATGCTTTTTTCAAAATCTCAATAATAACAAGGATTGTAAATATCATGTTTGATTAGATCTTTGTCAGTTTAGTAAATGTTTTAAATTGCTTATAGAAATTGTCATCTTGATGTAGATGTTTGTTTTTCTGGAGATATTGTATAGTGTTTTGTTGATAATTGTTTGTCCTTTTGTCCTTTCTCTTTTGAACATGTTATTGTCTGTCCTTCTTCAATTTACGGTTTCTCATTACCCCTATGGTATCTTCTCATTACCCCTCTGTTATCTTCTCATTACCCCTATGGTATCTCCAAGCTATTCTTACAAACAAATTATGATCTTTCAATTAATTAATCGACAAAACTCATGAAAAGTGAAATTCAATTCCTATTAAACGTCAACATGATCATTAAGATAAATACAATCTCCTATTAAGAAGCATATCATTGTGTTAGCTTAAATTTGATATCTTTTCGTTTTCATTGAAAACCAGATAAACAAGATCATTGTTTGTCCTTTTGTCCTTTTACTTTTGGTCATTGTATTGTCTGTTCTTCTTTTGGTCATTGTATTGTCTGTTCTTCTTTTGGTCATTGT
>MJUT01024205.1:71707-86447 GCA_002080005.1 Gigantidas platifrons
TGTGAGAGAACATGCTTAACGGAAATCTAACAATAGATGTGTGGAGCTTGTTGGTGTGAGAGAACATGCTTAACGGAAATCTAACAATAGGTGTGTGGAGCTTGTTGGTGTGAGAGAACATGCTTAACGGAAATCTAACAATAGGTGTTGGTTAACCAAGTCTGATTACTCTCGGATAATCTCCACTCATCACTCGTGAGTCAACTGACAGCGATCGATTACTCCCCTCGTAATAATGAAATTTTCATTATTCATTTTCAGCATTTTGACTAGCTCCGACTTACTGAATTACATCCAATCAAGTGTCATTAAAGAAAATAGGATCCCCTGCAACGCAAAATGATAAGATGACAGGAACGGATCTAAATTACCCTTTGGTTATCAATGATGAATGTTATATGGTGTGTAGTCAGATCGCACCTTTTACAGTCTGATAAATCCGTCTAATACGAACATTTTAGTGATATTTTGTTGTTATGAAAACTACTGAATGGATATTAGTTACGGAACAAATCCAAAACGACGGTTTCATATGAAATGGCCAAAGCGTGATCAACCGACAGTATCGGAACGACCGACGGTGTTTCTGGCGTGCCAGAAAAATCCTTAGCGTTAAGCGAGTGAAGTGTCCCCTGTAGGTAAGCTGGTTATTTTGGTACTTAATGTAAATAGAAGATAATTTTCGCGGGGGGGGGGGTCTGTTGTTAGACCATCGCCTCAACTATGATTTTTTTTATTTAAAGGAGCGCGTGTTGAATTGTGTTGTCAAATAATAATTACTAAGCTTTCTAATGAGTGTCTGTAGACATTTCATCGTACATTGTATGTATGATATCAAGGGTTTTTTTAAATCAGAAACATACCTTGTTATGTACTGCTAATTTCCTGAACTGGCTCCTTAAAAGGCGAATCTTTTCTGGGTGTATTGAATGATCGTCCTAAAATATAGTTTTACAACTAATGATTTCCCGTGTTATGTTAAGGCAGTTAGGGTAAACAGACAATAGAAATGGCCATAACAGGTGTATCAGGCTAAAGCGTCCGACCGTCAGATTGTCCGCACGGACATAATTGCCTAGGCAGTATCATCCGGGCCGGACGAGTCAGCCTAGGCAATCTGTTCCGACCCTAGGCAATCTGTTCCGACCCTAGGCAATTTTGCCCGGCCTTTGTTTCATGGAATCAAAAGAGTTCAGATGTAAATTAGGGTTACATTTAATGCTGCGTGCTTAGCGGAGAAGCAGCAAATACCAATTTTATAGTCTTTGGTTTGACCTGACCGGGGCTCGAACCCACAATCTACCGCACCCGAGGCGAGCATGCAAACCATTACGCCACCGATGCAGTGCTTTTGATTGATGTTGTACCAGGTGAATATACTTTATCACAGTATGATTGTAGCCCTCCTTTGACTGCATGCAGAATTTTAGTCATAGTCATAGATATTTCTTTATTGAACAAGTAGAAGAGCAGGGAATATACCTGTCTAAATATTGATTCTTCTGAAATTTTGGTATCTAATATAAAGTAGATAATTCACAATTTTCTTCATTTATCGGAATATTCAATGATGACATGAATGACTTGTGATTTGCCAGAATTATTAATAATTAGTAATATTCTACAATAATCATAATTAAAAATGTCGAGAAAATTCAGTAGTCAAATAGTTCCCAAAATCTATATCTAAGGCCATCCTGTATGATTTTCCGAAACTGGGACTGAATATTTATCCATAAGGTCTTGGCACACGTGTATCTACCAATGAATTTCTTGTGAAAAGGACGAGACCTATATAACAAGCTTTACTTTATCAATTTGCATATATGTATCTGCAAAACAAGTATGCTTATCTTTTCATTATTAATTGCATATATGATTTTTTTAGTAAAGATGAAAGTAGATGATGTTGATGGTGCATACAATGTACAACTGTCCCATCTGTCAACAACCATCGGTAAAGGAAGTCATAGGTTGTGACAGATACATGGAATGGTTCCATTTACAATGCTTGGGGATCCAAGAAAAACTGCCCAACGCAAAAACTTGGTTTTGTTGCATTTGCAGGAAATGAAATAAACTTTACAATAATTTGTTGTTTCCTTGTGTAAATAAAGTATAAAATACATAGTATCTCTCATAAATTTGTTTTGTATTTTTAGCGTACATTTTGTGATAACAGACCAGACCATATAGCCTGGACCCGGACTATTCCGCCTAGTCTCAAATGTCCGACCGGACGATTCAGCCTAGGCAATATTGTCCGGTCGGACAATCTGGCGGGCCGGACAATATTGTCTGCTACACTGGTATTATTTTATACAGTGCATTCCATCCAAAATAGAAGAGCAAATCAAATTTGAATCTGTTTTTAATAGAATAGAAATACAGGAGTTACTTCAGAGAAAGGAGGAAATAAATCGTCTAATAGCAGCTTCTGTGAATTATAGATGACGTCCTATCTTCAAAATCTATAATATACGGATGTGGTTTTCTAGATCGTATCTATCTGAAAGAGCTTGAAATAAAGGAGACAACGGAAACTCTAAATTCCGCTTCATGTCTTCCGCATGAACAGGAAATTGACGAAAAGAACTGAATGAAATATATCAAAGTTAATACAATTAATATTACAGGGCCTGTGCATGCCATCTAGATTGTCTGGACCGAGAATAGCTGTTTCCACAGGGATTCAGGACCGTTAAATTGAAGTCGTAGTGGTTGGTCGCCTAGCAGCGTATTTCTCACGGACGACTCAAGATCTATTTGCACTGTTGTAATCTATTCCTGTCCCTTTTACCTCGTCGACATTTACTGGGCTTGTGCCATTACTCTGAGTAACACGACGGGTGGCACATGTAGAGCAGGAAATACTTATTTGTCCGGATCACCACGAGTCCATTGCGTTTGTTCACGTTGAATGTTGTATGTTTTCACCATTTGGTTTTGTTTTGTCACGTGTTTGTCTTTCTGTATTACTGTACGAGTGTTCTGCCTTTCTTCCGTAATACAGTAACCATGCCAACATTTGAGCCATGCGTGTTAAAATGTGTTTCCTCATTGTGTATCCAATTCTATTGCAAACGAATATTGCGCATAAAGTAACATTACTTTTACTTTGCCTTTTTTTCTGAATTATGGTTTATAATATATATTTATGATTGAAATTTACAATACCTAAGTAAAACAAGTTGTGAAACTTAAGGTCATTTTTACTCAAGCACAAGTAGTCTTAGCCAATGTTAGCTATTCCGTTTAGGCCTTTAACTTATTCGCAAAAGCATTGGTATTATTTGACTTTCCAATCTTTCAACAATTTTAAGAGTGTAATTTAAGTTTGTTTGTTTTTTTTTGTTTTTTGTTGGTTTTTTGTTGTTTTTTGTTGTTGTTGTTTTAACGCCACTTTCAACAAAATTTCAGCTATATCATGGCGATCAGGTTTAGTGGTGGAGGAAGCCAGAGTACCCGGAGAGAACTACCGACCATGGACAAGCAACTGGTAAACTTGATCACTTGCGGCTGCGAGTCGAGTGCACCCTTTTTTGTAATTTACAAAGCCAGGCGCGAACCCACGCCGTATTGGTGATAGGCTTGTATGAGTTGTTAGATCCAACGAACTAACTCATTGAGCCACCCGGGCCGCTGTAATTTAATATTTTAGAAGCAAAGTAAACAAAATATATAGCTAAAATCGGCTAAGGATGCCGATGCGGGACGGAGGAAAACTAGTACGCATTAACCCGATATCAAAACTATTTTTAAGGCATAATCAAAACGGGAAATATATTTCTACATTAATATTTCTGTCGTTTTCAAGAGTTCATTGAAGGGAAGATAACTCTTCCGATTACATCAAATAACATTGTCTTTATCATAAAACGTTGATATGCATGTAGATTAGTAACTGTCTACTTCAATATGACAAGGCAATAATAACTTCAAATAGACCAACCAATTAATACAGATTATTTCTCTTCGATCTTCCCATCAACTCTATTAGATAATTATAGATATATCTGTCCTTTGAAGGTATTAATTAAACAATTAACGTCTGACTAATCAATCATAAACGGTTAATTACTTTTCATAGAATTCATATGGTAGTTGGATTGATCACTACCTATGCAATCAGTACCTATCATCACTAACGTTGTGAGTTTGAGTCGCGCTCAGGCGAGGTTTAGTCGATATAACATTATGTGATAAAGTTTGTCAGTGACTTGCTGCAGGTCGGTGGTTTTCTCCGTGTACTCCAGTTTCCTCCACCAATAAAACTGATCGCCACGATGAAAGTGACGTTAAACATCACAACCCTAATCCAAACTCATAATTAATACAATTCTTACCTGTATATCTTCCATCCCATCTTCATTATCTAATTCTCTACAAATATTGGATATAATCATTTTAACAGTTAGAATCAGTTAGATAAACTGCTGAAAACAGGTTCTTTTTATGCAGTATAATATTATTTTTATGCACCTAAAAGTATATAACTATGAAAAATAACAGAATATTAATTTTTGATGAACCTTTCTGCATTGCTATGAAGAACGTGACATTTTTGTGTCTTAGCCATTAGCATTGGTAAACATGGGAAAACACATCTATGCACATTTTCTGATGTTCTTCATTTCTGTTTCCGGTATCAAGGCATAGCTACTAATAGAACACGATATTTCAACCCTTCCAGAACACTCACTCATTCCTTGTGTATTCTGAAGTTCGTGTTGTTATTTGATCTTTGCTTAGTTTTAGCCTTGTGTCTGTACTCCAGTTGATTTTTCTAATGTTGAACAATAGAATTACATAAATATTTAACTATATCATTGTTCTTCTATATCCTTACTGGTATCAGCTACCTGTCTAATTTTAAAGTTACTAGTAATAACCTGTCTAAACAGAACACCTTTGGGACTGAATAAGTTGTTCAGTTTAGACAGCTGCTTGGTTTACACAGGTTCAAATTACATAGACATTAGTATATGGTACTGTAAAGTCTGTCTGGTTTAGGCAGGTTTTCAGTTTACTCAGGGTTCAGTTTAGACAGGTTTCACTGTAGTAATATTACATCTCAGGTGGAACACAACTCTTACTTTGAGTAAAAATAATCTAGAAACAATCGAGTTTTGTGTTGAATTGGACAATAACACATAAACCACTTCCTAGTCATATTCTAGTCCTACTTTCTTTTACACGACGGCCAATAGTATTCTTCAGATCAGTACGACATCCCTTCAATTGAATTAACTATTACTGTATCATTCTGTTACTGTTACTGGTACTAGTTATCGGGTACTTACCTTATCACAGCGTTACCAGCAGTATAAAACCGTAACATATAACGTCCTTCCTGTCCTTCTATTTCTGTTACTGGTACTAGTTACTTACCTGATTACAGCGTTACCAGCAGTATAAAACCGTAACATATAACGTCCTTCCTGTCCTTCTATTTCTGTTACTGGTACTAGTTACTTACCTGATTACAGCGTTACCAGCAGTATAAAACCGTAACATATAATGTCCTTCTGTTACTGTTACTGGTACTAGTTACTTACCTGATTACAGCGTTACCAGCAGTATAAAACCGTAACATATAACGTCCTTCCTGTCCTTCTATTTCTGTTACTGTTACTAGTTACTTACCTGATTACAGCGTTACCAGCAGTATAAAACCGTAACATATAACGTCCTTCCTGTCCTTCTATTTCTGTTACTGGTACTAGTTACTTACCTGATTACAGCGTTACCAGCAGTATAAAACCGTAACATATAACGTCCTTCCTGTCCTTCTATTTCTGTTACTGGTACTAGTTACTTACCTGATTACAGCGTTACCAGCAGAATAAAACCGTAACATATAATGTCCTTCCTGTCCTTCTATTTCTGTTACTGGTACTAGTTACTTACCTGATTACAGCGTTACCAGCAGTATAAAACCGTAACATATAACGTCCTTCCTGTCCTTCTATTTCTGTTACTGGTAGTATCATGTATGAACCTTCAGACAACACAAATGTATGAACATTTTCTCTGCTCTGTTTAAACTTGGTGTTGGCGTATACTTTATGTTGGTAGAAAAACTCTGGACCGACTCTAGATATCAACTCTTTTTGTACCTTAAATTGAAGATGGGGTTAAGGGGTTACACGTTATTAGGATTTTAGACGAGAATCATTCAACTTGTGTATATTTTTTCTCTTTTACTTAAATTAAATTTGATACCTACGCTTTTAATACTATGCTATATTTGGACATGTTTTATAATTAACTTCTACAGAAAAATTTGGAAACCATATCTATATTTTACAGACAATATAATCAAATTGATTCTACTGTCTAATAAGGCATTCGATCTTCAGCATCTTGCATAATGTATATATATATATATATATATATACACGCGTATTTATATTTATCATTTTTGTATATTATTTGGAAACGTTGATTGGCTGAAATCGGGTCACATGACGTTCTATAAAAAGTGGTATAGCACGGACGTTACTAATACTTAACACCCATGCAATATGTCCTCGGTCCATATATATTTATAGGTCTATAAATCCATGTATTGACCTCAATGGTAGGCTATATTTGTATAATGTATATATTCACCCACCAGTATAAGTTCATAACTTGTATATATAAGACACTTACATGATAGTATACATGACTTATCTATTAGACAGCTAAACGTGGGTGTACATGCCTTGTACACGTGGGTGTACATATTTTGTATATCATTAGACACCTACACGTAGTGTTACCCATCTTGTAGCTTACGCAGCTGCACATGGATGCATATACCTTACACATTAGACAAACACGCGTGGGTGTACATGCCTTGTATATTAGACAACTATGCATGGTGGTACATACGCTTATACGTAGGTGTGCATATCTTGTATATTAGGCTCTTACAAGAGGCTGTACATACCTTGTATATTAGGCTCTTACAAGAGGCTGTACATATCTTGTATATTAGGCTCTTACAAGAGGCTGTACATATCTTGTATATTAGGCTCTTACAAGAGGCTGTACATACCTTGTATATTAGGCTCTTACAAGAGGCTGTACATATCTTGTATATTAGGCTCTTACAAGAGGCTGTACATACCTTGTATATTAGGCTCTTACAAGTGGCTGTACATACCTTGTATATTAGGCTCTTACAAGTGGTTGTACATACCTTGTATATTAGGCTCTTACAAGTGGCTGTACATACCTTGTATATTAGACAGCTACATGAATGAAACTTCCATTGATCATCTGTATTCTTATATTTCTGCATCAGAGAAACAATCATGGCCATAGGTTTGTCTAATTCCACGTAAAACAGACTATTGTTACACATAACATCTGTAATATAAATGCTGTTATAGTGACAGCCGGAACCTTTGAACCGTAATGAAAGCGGGAGGCTTGGCGCCGTAAAATCTTATTAAACCCACCATTTCTTTTGAAGTGCCTGTACCAAGTCAGGGTCATTACGATTTTCCCAGTTTTCCGGTTGTTGACTTGTTTTGTCTGTTTATTTACTTATGAGTTTTGACTTTCCCTTTGGAAGATTGTTCGGAGTTCGGTAATTTTGTTATTACCCTTATAACATATATTTCCTTAAATCCTAATACAATTAATACAATTGCTTTGTGCAAAGATGACATTTCAAAAATACAAACTGAACTGTTAATCTTTTCAAATATATAAGTGCATATATGAATTTATCCTCAACAACTAAGAAACAAGAACATTGGCTGATTGGCTCAGAAAGAGTGGAGCCACATATCTATATATCAGTGATCTGGCACTATGAAACCCAACTAAGCGTGTTGGACTAGTGCAAAGCAGACATCATCACCCTCTACTCAAAATGTAGCTTGTTCTCGCCATGAATTGCTGACAAATTGCTCATATGATGTCAAACTACAATCACTCACTCATTCACTATTTTAATGCATTACATAAGACAAACTGGCCCACCCCTATACTATCCCAATGATAACATATATGCTTACTCGGGTTGACACATCCTCCGGCATTGAATCCCTTCCTCCATTGTCTATGAGCCACTGCTGCCGCCCAGGGTTCTCTATGACGTATACATGGCTCAGTTTTCAAACTCTCGGGTCCGAGATGACAAATTTCGATTTCCGTAAATATATTTTTAAAATCAACAAACGACATCCTGAAATGGTTACAATGTTCAATAGTGAAAACAAAATAACATAAATAAAGAGTCCAAAAAAATAGAACTAAGTGAAAAACTTAGTTCCCTCATACCTGTAGCCGAGACGTTATTTAAAAATAAAAAAGATAAAAATCACATGCTTTGCTAAAATCTACAAGTAAACCGAAAGGTATTTGATTGTAGGGTTTACTAAGAATATTTTGCAGGTACTGTATTAGATCATATCATTTTGTGTTGTATTTTGTAATGTGTAATCAGGGAGCTGATAATTACTCGCTTGTATTTTCCATGGACAAATGAGTTTGTACTAATACAAGGGTATGATATAGGACAGACTAGTGTACTAAATTAGACTATAATAGAGATGAGAAGGTATATTATTTGTAATTGACTTTATTGTAGAGCATGGTAGTTGGATTAACAACTAATTATGCAATCAGTGTCTATCACCACTAAAGTTCAAATTCCGCTCATGGGGAGGTGTATTTGAAACAACATTATGTGATAAAGTTTGTCAGTGACAGGTCGGTGGTTTTCTCTGGGTACTGAAATATTGTTGAAAGTGGTGTTAAACACCAAATCTCCAACCATAGCCCTTTATTGTCGACTACAACTATTTAGATATTGAAACATTTGTGATCGTTGTTTAACGTTTATCTAAGGTCTTACCAAAATTCTCCGTCTAACATTCCGTCAATGTTCATTCTTGTTTTTGTGCTATCGTGTAATGCTTTCCAGTGAGGTGATCTATTTTAAAAACAACAGGAATTAACATAATTGTATTTTTCTTGAATTGTCCGAAATTGTTAAATATCAAAATATGAATTAATTAGTAAAAGGAACATGCAATTGCTTTTTTTTATTATTTCATTTGTGTTTTCATGTAATCTTTCCAGTGAGATGACCTATATAGAAAATAGGTATTAACATATTTTTTTTTCTTGAATTGTCGAAAATTCTTAAATACCAAAATATAAATTATTTGATAAAACGAACATTTGATTGGCCATTACATATTTATTATCAATTGTCTTTATTTGCTTTCCTCTTTTCCGACGATGATTAGTCTTTAATGTATGAGAGATTTATCTTTTTTTTTAATCTCTGAATCATATATATAACTATGTTGGTATACAACTTATAAGACAGACTTGTGCGCTCATACTAGAAAATCACTGGATGCTCTGGTGCAAGGCTTATGGAAATCGTTTGCATGGAACAAGTACTGTGGATCATTTCCTTCAATGCAATGAGCTACTAGTATATGTACATGACAAGGTCATCATGAGGTCTTTATGGACAATCGGAGATTCCCCCTGGACTTCTTACTTCTTCAATCACTGTACGATTACAACAGCAAAATGGATCGATTAAGTGGTTGTAATACTTTACTAAAATGTGAATTTTCAGTGAACCAAAATATTTTTAAATGTTTTTAATATCGTATTTGTGATTCACTTTGTTGACGAAATTCTTATCTCAATACTTTTGCATTATAATGTTTTATTATGGCTAACCAGTAAGTTTTTTAAGATTGAAACTTTTAAAACATACCTACGACTCCATGGGCCATTCCAGCAAACGTTTAACCAAGGGTTCCGTAGTCGTAGAAGAACGATTTTACCTTTGGTGACGGGAATCTACAAAACATAATAGGGAGCTAGATCAGAAAACATTGATAAAAAGAATGTCAATTTTATATCTAAGGTTGTGATTATCACCTATGTATTTTATGTACTCATTCAGCTATAGTTTTCACAAGTTTGAAGATGTTCCATATGAAAGACCAACCCTCTGTCTCTTGAAACATATATACACAAACAGATATGAACTTACCCAGTTGATGCAATAATCATACTTAATGCGTAGACGGATTTGAAGATACCAAAGGAGCAATCAGAATTCACAAATTGAACAAGGACCGACAACACAATGGCCAAAAGAAAAAGGACAAAAGGACAAACTACGATCTACAAAACACCATGTAGAAAACTAATGATTGCGATATGTGTTTCATTGGCATGGCATAGAATATTCAAAAAATATCTAAATCACATTTCAGAACCCCTACCGGAGGATTTGAACGTTCAACGTTTGTCTTGTAGCATATTATACTACACATTACAGATAGGAACTTAAAACATCACATAATAACTATACAACCGATGGTTTGATATTTGAAAACAGAAGACTTCCTTACCACATGTCTTACAACAACTCCTCCTTTGACTGGCTCAGATAAAACGTGTAAGATGGTTCAGTAATTACACCATACGAATAGACTATGTCATATGCTTTTATTTGGAACTTCGATATTGCTCCTGTAAGGGTCATACCGGCATTAATCTTTGTCCTTATGCCTCCAGCTGTATTGTGGACTGTACCCTGCTATTGATATTTTACATTTATATTGTAAGTATCACCCAAATAATTTGATAGGATCTGACAATAGGTAGGAAGAGGAGTATGAAGATGCCAAGAGGATAATGAGAATCCGTCAATCGAAGAACAGACAACATAATGACCAAAGGAAAAAGGATGAAAGGACAAACAACGATCTACAAAACATACATATAAAACTAAAGATCGAGTAACACGAACTCCACTAAAACCAAGAGGTACTTACCTCTGCATATCCTGTAATACAGTACGTATGTCCTGTCTTCAGACCATTGCTCAACACATCTGACATGTTGCCAGTAGCTGTTGTCTATAAAAGAACATTTACAAACAATATTAATAATAATATCGTATTAATTGGAATAAGAAATCCGACAGATTCCCTAAACAGGATTTACTGCTGAGAATGTGATAGCTCCTAAATATTACAACTTTATGCAATTTAACGTTAAACCTATACAAAGGTAGTTGTAGACACATCTAACATTACTATTCCATAAAATTTAACTGGATGTTGCTACCAAAACAGATTTTGAGAGAAGATGACACGGGAGGGATGAAAACAGATAGGCAGCAACTTTGTTCTTCCTACTCTGTACTTATACCATGTTTACATCATAAGAGGATATTATTCTACAGTCATGACTACAGAATTGCTATGTTCAACATTATGAATTCAATATTTTAAGCGTAAACATCTTGAGCTTTTGATAAAAAAAAATACGTTTGTTTTTATTAATATAATGATCCCTTGTAGCCCTTTAAGTATATGCGATATTCCTTATATTTTCAGTAGCACTGATAAAATCAGTAACACTAAGCGTACAGATATGTGTATGATAATGTAATGATCCCTTTAGACCTTTAAATATCTTGTAAATCCCCATATTTACGGTAACACTGACGAAATTAGTAACACTAAGAGTGTCTAGTATTACTCTAGTAGTATGTGTTCTGGTAACTTACAGATATATATGCTCCAACAAGTGAAGCGCTTGTCATAGCTAGATCAATTATTGTGAGTAAATGGCGTGAGCTCTCAGAAACATAATGAGTATTTGTTATTCCTCCTGTGATATCTTGGAGTGCCCATCGTACTCTACCACCGTAAATATTCTCATAGCAACCATATAATCTGAAACAGATAACAAACAACAATCTTACAATTTTGCTTTGTTTTGAAATAGGACAAATTAGCAATATACAAAATGTACTGAAATCAGAAGACGGACTGACAAAGTAACACCATTGAGCTATTAAAATACGAATTGGACAGAATAATGCAAACCCAAGTGAGTTCATGTTAGAGGTGATCGATCACTTGTGTAAATATTTGTGGGATTGCTGTTAAATTTTTGGATTTTTTTTTCATAAATCGCAATCATGTCAGACAAACAACACAGTTGAAGTATAGTGTAACAGATTCAGTGAATAGTACAACAAATCGCAATAATCAAGATAGACTAACATCATACAATACTCATAGAGGGAACAAAACATAATGTCCGAAAAGACAACACCAACGAACATTACATTTAAAACATTAACAAAAATCCGTTGTGTTCCTTTTGTACATGATTATAATTTGGAAATATTGTCACGATTACCATTCATTTCTTCAGATGTTCATGAAATATTGTCACGATTACCATTCATTTCTTCAGATGTTCATGAAATATTGTCACGATTACCATTCATTTCTTCAGATGTTCATGAAATATTGTCACAATTACCATTCATTTCTTCAGATGTTCATGAAATATTGTCACGATTACCATTCATTTCTTCAGATGTTCATGAAATATTGTCACAATTACCATTCATTTCTTCAGATGTTCATGAAATATTGTCACGATTACCATTCATTTCTTTAGATGTTCATGATTAATTGATATTAAATCTGACAGAATTAACAGTTATTACTTTTTCTCTTAAGCCAACACAACAGATTTTATCTTCTTAGCTAGTAGTCAGCTAACTACGAGTATCCACTGTCACTGTTATTGTACTGCCCAGGGACACAGAGACAAACAAAAGGGGCAAGCAAAGTCAGGAGATTTAATTTTAATTAAATTGATAAAAATAAAGCATATCTCTCAAAGTGAATCTAAGAATCAACGTAAGGGATGGACAAGATGAGAAAATGGTGAGTCTAATTAAACAACATACTTTGCGTAAGCTTTTTCAAACAGGGCTGGCCAAAACTCCTCTGGGTCAGAACTTCTCATGTATAATATATGACCTAAAATAGAAAACTTAGATACAACAGCGACAATCAGACAAGCCATATAAAAATAATTTAAATCTTTCCCTGATTTGTTAAATATTTTATGTGATAAAGTTTGTAAGTGACCTGGCGACAGGTCGGTCGTTTTTCCCGGAACACCGGTTTCCTCCACAGCCACAATGCAGCTGAAATGTTGTTGAAAGTGACGTTAAACCCAATAAACCTAAACCTCAAACATTTTTACACTGGACAATTATTGTAATTAAATGTTGATATACATTTTATTTCTATTCAAATTGTCACTGTGCATGAGAACATTGCTGCAGAACATGATGGTATACAATTCCCTCTGTAAATCTTATCCAAAATAATAATCAGTCTCCATTCAATTTATCCTTACCATCAACGGTTGGTAGTCTGTCATCAACGACAACGTCAATCCATTCTCCATACCTCCAGAACCGGAAGTGGAAAATACCTGCATAGTTTTCATGGAAGTTTTGGTCAGATGGAACACATCTCTGTAATAGCTTTGGAGTCATCGATAGGCATGTAAATGCTGACATCAACCAACATTCACCTACAATTACACGTTTATAAGGAATTGGAGGTGTTCTTATCTGAATTCATTTTGAAGCCATTGACAAACATGCATATTTTGTAATAAACCAAAAACAGAAATAAATTGCATCAAAATATATAACATTTTTTGTTTATTCCTCACTGTGGATACCCAGATATATAGTTAAGGTCAATCAAGGCAAAGATACAAGATAGAGATATTACTCATATATGATAAACATGGTGTCAGTCCCTGATCTGCGGGTGATATATTGCATATATTTACCATTTATCTACCACTGAGGGCAATGTCTCACTCATTTTATGGTACGATGTACACTCATCTTTGAATACTATACAGTGACTGTTATATGAATTTTATTTACATGTAATGGCAACCTCTGACCAATTTTTACGATACCTCAATTAGCTAAGGTTTAGTCGTCTATCAAAATCTTTGACGTATCAAAATGAATTTGCAAGATTGTACTCTCTGGTATTTGTATTTAGTTTTAGGTAAATACAAATTTTGTTTTGTAAGACAACACATTGTTTTGTTAAGTATAATAAACTAATACCTAAACCTAGCTTACCAATTTTACCAGGTTCAACATCCATGTCACAGACATCCTTAACTATAAACTTCGGATTTTGTACAATCTCCTGTAATAAAACGTAGATATTTAATTTAACTGTTCACAACTCGTTTCTGAAATAGCCTTCATTAGGTAGGCGCATAGATTGGAAAGCTAAATTATTCAAAAGTAAATAAGAGAACCATATTTTATTTTATTGCACGTGGCCATTATGTTGTAGTTTTAATTGCAAATGATCATCATCAGTAATTGATTATCAATTTTGTGTCTCGGATACCTTAATTTGAATGCATGTAGTTGTGGGAACATTTCCTCTAGATTTAACTTTACACTGGTCTGGAGAGATAGGCTTTATTTGATTTCAAAACAATGAGTTTTGCTTAAATTCTTCATGTGAATGTGTCAAACCCCGGTATGTCATTGATATTACATTTGTGCAGAAAGCCACATGCAATCCTTATGCGAAATATATGATGGGATTTCTAGGTAAATCAAAAGATGGTAGACATGAATATATTCTCATATCAGCAATGAGTTCAGTTGACAAATGTCATAAGGAGGGAATGTTTTCACATTTACAAAATGTTGCTCAATCTTTAGTTTTCCGAGTAGTGTTGTATTGACCATTCTTTGTATTTTTGTCTTTTTTTTATTTAGAGCCATTGTATATTCTGTCTTTTTTATTAGAGCCATTGTATATTCTGTCATTTTTATTAGAGCCATTGTATATTCTGTCATTTTTTATTAGAGCCATTGTATATTCTGTCA
>MJUT01024205.1:98812-129005 GCA_002080005.1 Gigantidas platifrons
AGGTAAGCTAATAAAAACATTATTTTGTAGCTAGCAACGTTATGTGGATTGAATCTTATATAAAACGATTGATAATGTTGCAGATTTTTTTGGGGTTTTTTTGTTTTATGAATTATGAAAAGTTATTAATAGCAAAGAATATGCATATATCACGTTGTAAAAGTTTATCTTCTGTTTTCTAAATTTGCTAACAAGATTTTAGATTGAGATATAAATATATAGTATTGATTTGATATTAAAAATGATTTCTTGGGGCCGATCACTGGTATGACTTGTAAGCGGCTTACTATAATCATATAACCTGACTGAACTACACACTACCAATAAATCTGACTGTCGCAAGTGCTGCTCCTATAACAGATTAGTGTTCATTGTTGAAATTATGTTGGTATATTATATCACTAAGACTAGTTTATCTCCGCCACTCTATTGAAGTGTCTGTACAAATACAGGAAAGTGAGCGGTCATTGTACATATGTTTTATCATTTCTGTTTGAATCCGATACTTTTGCGAGCTCTAATATTTGTCGTATTTAGGATGGCGAGTTTATATACTTCACATTTTAAATAATTGTAAAACATACTATGATCAAAATACAACAGTGCACAAAATATACAAATTTCTCAAAGAATGTACTATACTATAGTTCAATAACTATCGATAAATTATTCTAAAGAATCAAAATCAATCTTGACAACTTACCTTGTAAATTAGTTCCTAGCCTTTAAAAACCGTGGTTTATGGATTTTAATTTCAAGTAATGCTTTCTTCCAATCGGATAAAATATCTAAATGCTCCACAGCACAAATAAACAAATAAATATTATTTCTTTTAAATAGGTTTTCGTCATGGTGTGATTTTTTTCCTTTTCTCTAAATATTTAAAGTTTATAAATTAACACCTCATGAATGAAAATTCCAAATCTATGAATAATTTGACCATTGTGAATTAACCGATTAAAAACTTGATTATAAGCCTTTGTCTCTGTTCGGGTTAATTATTTGCCGACCTGATCAACTTTTCTCTTTTCTCCATGCATGTTGAATTTGATGTTCAGTAAGACTAAGTAGTACTTAAAGCTAATCGATGTTGTAATGGTTATTAGCGTGTTAGCCTCGAGAGTGGTAGATCGTGGGTTCAAGTTCCGATTGAGTCAAACCAAAGACTATAAAACTGGTATTGACTGCTTCTCAACTTAGTACCATCATTAAGGAATAAGAACAAATACTGGTTTGGCTCGAAATAAGGAGAATGTGTCCGAGCGACATGTTTACCCATGGACTGCTTCAGAAAGTTGGCATTGTCAAAAAAACAATAATTAACCGTGTTTGTCTAGTACAAAGTGGATGATGATCAGCTCACTGAAATTAAATATAACTTGGTCTCGCCATAATATAGCTGATAATTTGCTCACTTGACGATAAGCACCAATCACTCATTCGCTCCAGTAGGATTTCCAGTTAAAAACGATATGTGTTTCGTCATTCCCATTAGTTTTTCTTCATTGCAATTACTCATTATTATCACAGGCATTTGACCGATGGACCTTAATTTCGCCGTGTTTGTCACGGGGGTACGTACTTTTAGGGCTAGTAACGATGTAGGGCCTCTATTTAATTGTGGGTCCTGGGTCCACACGAATACTAGAAAAATACACAAGGTAAGAAACAAAATCACTGAAAATGGCGGCGTACTGCTAAATTTCTTATTATTGTCGATTTCCCTGATTTCTGAAAAATAAACGGATGGAATGCACTAACCATTTGGGCCCCCATCAGCTGTTTTGCCACTGGTTTACTATCATATTCGTACTAATTTGCATATATACCCCCGACTATCTGTTCCCAAGATAGATTGTCAACGAACACGGAGGTCGACCACTTATTTTCTATTACGCGGCATTTTCGGGTAGAAATTGACCAATCGCGTGCCGCGTAACAGAAAATAAGTCGACCTCCGGGTTTGTGGACAATTGTGTTTCTTACCTTGTGTATTTTTCTAGTATTCGTGTGGACCCAGGACCCACAATTAAATAGAGACCCTACATCGTTACTAGCCCTGAAAATACGTACCCCCGTGGCAAACACGGGGAAATTAAAGTCCATCGGTCAAATGCTTGTGATTATTATGTGATGTTTTTCTTTTCTGTAACTATTTAAATTTTAGCACCTCGTGAAAATTCCAATTCTATGAATAATTGGCCTTTGTCTCTGTCCGGGTTAATGCTTTGCCTACCAGATTAGCTTTTCCCCATGCATGTTGAATTTGATGTTCAATACGATTTAGTACTTTAAATCGATGTTGTAATGGTTACATGGTTATGGTGTTTAAGGTCATTTTCAACAAAATTTCAGGTATATTGTGGCGGTCAGTTTTATTGATGGAGGAAACCGGAGTACCCGGAGAAAACAACCCACCTATCGCAAGTCACCGACAATCTTTATCACATAATGTTGTATCGAGAACACCTCGCAAAGAGCGGGATTCGAACGAACAACTTTAGTGGTGATTGGCACTGATTACATAGGTAGTTGTAAATCAAACTACCATATGATCACGACCACGACGGCCCCGTTATGGATACAAGCGTGTTAGCCGGCGCGAGTGTGGTAGATCGTGTGTTGGAGCCCCGGTTGATTCAAGCCAAAGACTATAAAGCTGGTAGGTGTTGCCTCTCCATTAAGCACCAACATTATAAGGAATAAAACCAGAGATTGGTCTGGCTCGGAATCAAGATAAAGTATCCAAGCGACATGCATAATCATGAACTGCCTCAGAAAGTTGGCATTGCAAAAATCCTATTAACGTATTGGTCTAGTACAAAGAGGTTATCAACTCGCTAAAATAGAACTTGGTCTCTCCATAATATAGCTGAAAATTAGCTCACTTGACGGTAAGCAACAATCGCTCACCTCCTCCAGTGGGATTTCCACATAAAAACGATATTTGATTCGTCACTTCACTTTGTTTTTACAACTATTGCTCATTAGGAATTGTTGCTATTTTGTCTTTTATATGTACAGGGAAGGAGACATTCACGATGTTGGGTTGGTCTTTACTCACATTTACTTTGTAGGTGTTCATGTTTTATGCTATTTGTATTTATTGACCTATAATGGCATATAACATGTTTTCCATATCAAATGCTGTTTGCATCCTTTAACAGTAACAAGAGGGGCATCATTAGAGGGGCAGGAACTGCTAACCTTTCTGGAGAACACCTGCGTTCAATCCTGATTTTAGTGGTGTTTTTGTTTCTCCACATCAAGATCATTGTTTGTCATTTTGTCCTTTTTCTCTTCGCCATTTTATAGTCCGTCCTTCTTGGAATTACGGCTTCTGTTTAAACCTTTGGTATCTTCAAACTTTTCTCACCATACACGAAGCTTTCATTTGCATTCCCTATGAACGGCGACTTGAGTATTTAGTTCGTCATGCACAACTAACTCACGCCATTTTCAAAAGAACTACATCCAGCAACGGAGAAACAAAACACTATTTATATACAATGACATCCCCTTGGATAGCCACAGAACAGATTAGCAACTCATATGATACTGATTTTAAAACCAGAGGCTCTCAAGAGCCTGTATCGTTCACCTGGTTATAAAAAGAACCAATTGGTCCTATGTAAAAACTATGTCCTGCAGTGGTAGTCATCTTGGAATTTCGATCAACATAAAAAACACAAAGTTTGTAAAGGACCTTCCAATGATTGATGCACAGTTTAGGTACCGGTTCAATCAGTGCAATAGCTTCAGAGAAGAACATATTTCTGTATTTTCCCCATATGGTCCTGTGTTAATACTATGACCTGTGGTGGCAGCCATCTTGAATTTCGGATCGGCATAAAAAACCAAATTTTTAGAGGACCTTCAAATGATCCTTACTGGGCAGTTTGGTTTCAATTGTCCATGTAGTTTAAGAGAAAAAGCGTCTTGAAACATTTTTTTCCATAGGGTCCAAAGTTAAATTAAGTCCTGCCGTAGCCGCCATTTTGAATTTCATATCGGAACAAAAAACGTGAAGTTTATAGAGGACCATCCAATGAACGTTCATGTACAGTTTGGCTTTAATCATATTTGTAGTTTCCGAGAAGGCATTTGAACATTTTCCCATAGGGTCCAATGTTAATCTATGTCCTGCGGTGGTGGCCATCCTGGATTTCCGATCGGCATAAAAAACATAAACTTGGTAGAGGACCTTCCAATGATCATTTCTGGGCAGTTTGGTTTCAGAGAAGAATCGTTTTGAAAGATTTTTCCCATAGGGTCCAATGTTAAATTAAGTCCTGTCGTATCCACCATTTTGAATTTCATATCGGAACAAAAAACCTAAAGTTTGTAGAGGACCATTCAATGAACATTCATGTACAGTTTGGCTTTAATCATATTTGTAGTTTCTGAGAAGAAGGCATTTGAACATTTTTCCATAGGGTTCAATGTTAATCTATGTCCTGCAGTGGTGGCCATCTTGGATTTCCGATCGTCATAAAAAACACATATTTTGTAGAGGACCTTCCAATGATCATTCCTGGGCGGTTTGGTTTGAATTGTCCTAGTGGTTTCAGAGAAGAGGCGTTTTGAAACATTTTTCCCATAGGGTCCAATGTTAAACTAATTCCTGCCGTAGCCGCCATTTTGAATTTCATAGCGGAACAAAAAGCGTAAAGTTTGTAGAGGACCATCCAATGAACATTCATGTACAGTTTGCCTTTAATCATATTTGTAGTTTCTGAGAAGAAGGCATTTGAACATTTTCCCATAGGGTCCAATGTTAATCTATGTCCTGCGGTGGTGGCCATCTTGGATTTCCGATCGGCATGAAAAACATTAACTTTGTAGAGGACCTTCCAATGATCATTCCTGAGCAGTTTGGTTTCAATTGTCCAAGTGGTTTCAGAGAAGAAGCATTTTGAAACATTTTTCCCATAGGGTCCAATGTTAAACTAAGTCCTGCCGTAGCCGCCATTTCATATCGAAACAAAAAACCTAAAGTTTGTAGAGGACCATCCAATGAGCATTCATGTACAGTTTGGCTTTAATCATATTTGTAGTTTCCGAGAATAAGGCATTTGAACATTTCCCATAGGGTCCAATGTTAATCTATGTTCTGCAGTGGTGGCCATCATGGATTTCCGATCGGCATAGAAAACAGAAACTTGGTAATCCAATGATCATTCATTTACAGTTTGGGTTCAGTCAGGTCATTAGTTTTAGAGAAGAAGATCTTTGAAATTTCAGCCAATCAGAGCATATTATTGGCCCTGGCAGCCATGTTGAATATCCGACTGGAACAAAAAACAGAAACTTTGTAGATGACCATCCAAGGAATATTCCTGCTAAGTTTGGTTCCAATTGGTCCAGTGGTTTTGGAGAAGAAGCTTGAAATGTGAAAAATTTACAGACGACCGACGCCAAGTGATGGCAATAGTTCACATAGACCTTCGGTCCAGGTGAACTAACAACTATTCACAACTAAATGTCTATACTATATTCCGTGTAATTGCAGGGCTATTCACAAAACAAATAATGGCTTGATTCATTGTATTCTTTATTTATATAAAGGACGGAAATGCATGGTAAAATGTTCTAACAGTTGGAAATTTTACATTAATTACAAGTCAGACTGGATCAAACAGAATCTCAAATGCAGATAAAAACAACAACCTTAGGGTAAATAAGGCATAGCCTTTGGTAGTGGTAATACAGCCTTATATGGTAAACTGTCTTATCATGCAAGATATCAGATACACTGATATAGCTAAATACTGCTAAAGTTCCTCTCAAGAGAGGCCACCCTTCTTATCAGGACACTCTTTCATTGCCCAAGGAGTGGTCTTTTAAGAACTATAACATGTTGAAGTGGACAATATTATTTGACTTTTGAGCTAACGTTGTATTTGAATAAAATATATACATACATGTATGTACTTAGAAACTTAGGACCTTAACTTTTATCTTCACAAATAAGTTCCACTTCTAGACCACTGTTAAACTAAGCCTAACAATGGTGGTTATCTTAGAATCCAAACAAATAGTAAACCAAAATTATTCTTCGAGGTAATGCTTCTAATATAATTATCCCTTTGGTATCTTCAAACTTTTTTCCACAGGATGTCACAAGTGCATGAGAATTAAGATAAAAATTAATTTCACATATTTTCATAATTTGATTTAATCCACAAAATGAAATATTATGTGTTTTGTCAATTTATCAATTAATAATGAAGACAATTTATGTATGTATGGACGGAATAGAAACAACCGGGAACTCTTCTCTGATTGTCAATGGAATGTAAATTGGAATAACACATAACAACAATTAGAACTAAAATGCTGAATAATAGAATACAAGTGTTTAAAGTCATCACGCCGTACACTACAATTGTACACTGAATATATATCATATTTAGGGACAACATCATTTTAACTAACAATTAAATGGTTATCAAATGAAAAACAAAACATATTAAACTGTTGGAACAGTTCCAAAACCCAATCGATAATTCATAGAAAGAGGCTCAATATATACATGTACCCCTAAAACATTTTAATTCAATAAACATCATGCATACTTTTTAAGAAAACTAATAATTTCCTAAAGCAAATACTTGTACCCTTCAATTTTAATTTTTGTAATAGAAATAAATCTAAATCTCTATTTATTATGATGAAACAGAACAGTAATAAATTATTTCAGCTACATTACAGCTAACCCTAAATCTAGCACCTGGTCTCACTGTATTTTTTTTTATTATTCAAGCTATTATTAACCTGTGTCTTGTATTTTATAACATCCAAAGGTAGGGGGATTGTATATATCAGTGGCATACTACAGTTTCAAGTACCAATATGTAGCAAGGTACAATTATTTAGCATATTTGTGAACAAAGATCTTTCCCTCAAAACCAATTACCCCTTGCATATCTTTTATAAATCCATGAGTGGGAACATACAAATTAACTCATTATTATAACAACAATGACAAACGTTGTCATTCATCATTATATACAGTCAAACCTGCCCAAGAGGTCACCTCTATGAAGCAGTCACCTGTCTTAAAAGGTCACCCTTTTCCTGTCCCATCATAGAACATTTCATACAAATTGAAACTCTTTTAAGAGGTCACCTGTCTTTAAAGGCCACTTTTTCTTTGTCCCAAAGGTGACCTCTTAATACAGGTTTGACTGTATATGCAAGACTCAAATCGACATTCAGTCCTCAAATCCATGTCCGATTTCTATGTCACAGACATTAGTACCTCAGATCTATGTCATTTTTTGTAAATTCTCAAATCCACGTCCAATTCTCAAATATATGGCTGTTTCACACTTTCTCAAATTGACCTCCAAGGTATTGACCCTAACCCTAACAAATAAATGGGCCATAAATCTGAAAATTTGGAAATGATGCTGATTTGAGAATACCCTTAAATCTGACCGTGATTTGAGATAATCACGTCAGTGGATGCTGATTTCAGGAGTGGAAGCTGATTTGAGTCCCGACCCTGATCCGTGTCTATCATATATTTACACTGTTTTCCGTTAGAAATTAATAACACAACAATTTAAAAGCACAAATGTGGTAATCAAGCACTAATTCTTATCTCAATATATTATGCCAATCTATTTATATACATTGTATACTTGTCAACAAAACAATCTATACATTAAACTATGTACATATTAATAATTTATTTTTTTATTCTTCAGGACGAATATTCTTTAAATAAAGAGTCCAAAACCATGTTCTGGAAAAGTTGAATAAGATTCCACAAGATTTTAATAAGAAACTGGTCGACTCTATGCTTCATAGATGTGAAGACGTCATTGACACTAAAGGAGACCTTGAATTGATATTACGCATTGGATTTTTATTCTGTCCATCTTTTGTTGAATAATGAAATTTTATCTGTGTCTGTATGTTCATATTAATCATATATTCACTTATATTTATTTCTTAAGTCTTGCATTGTTTCTTTTGTTGACAAGTATACATACATAAATATACAGTGAAACCTGTTTAACCCGAAACCCTTTGGGACTAAATAATTTGTTCAGTTTAGACAGGTTTTTGGTTTACACAGGTTCAAATTACATAGACATTTAGTAGATGGGACTGTAAAGTTTGTCTGGTTTAGGCAGGTTTTAGGTTTACTCAGGGTTCAGTAGATAGGACTGTAAAGTCTGTCTGGTTTAGGCAGGTTTTAGGTTTACTCAGGGTTCAGTATATAGGACTATAAAGTCTGTCTGGTTTAGGTAGGTTTTAGGTTTACTCAGGGTTCAGTATATAGGACTGTAAAGTCTGTCTGGTTTAGGCAGGTTTTAGGTTTACTCAGGGTTCAGTTTAGACAGGTTTCACTGTATATCAAAACATAAAAAATACTCTTTGAAAAAATTAATTATACTTATAAATGTAAGAAAATATCTCAATGTAAAAATAAACAATTTAAAAATAAATGTAACAATAAATAAATATATATGGTTTGTATAACTCTAACTTCCTTTATTTTAATATGCAGAGTTGTCTTTCAAAGATTAAAAATTAACTCCATTACATGACAGTGCATACAATTTGGTTATTCCAGAAAGATGTCAATGACCTAGCTGTTAGAAGAATTATTCACGTAATTGTTATAGGATTTCTTACATTTTATATGGAATTTTTATAAATCTCTGCAAACTAAGCAAACAATATACAATTTTACACAAAGCTCCTAATAACACTCCTCCTCACTCCTATGTAGAATATAAAAAAGTGCATATTCTGTACAAAATTATATCATGTAACAGAAGTGGTACAGCAAACAGAATATCTAATTCTGTCATCACGATATCTTTCAGATGTACTTTAGCTTGAATAAACACGGCAAGTTAAGTTTTCATTTTCCGTTTATTTCAACTGACTGTTGAAAAGGTGACACACAGCATAGAGATATTACTGTTGTCGATGAATGCGTTGCGTGCGAGACAGACAAATTATGCGTGATAAGGATGATGCATTGTTTGGAGGCTTAGCATTTACATAGAGAAAAATGTGGTGTCAAGGGTGGTGCTATGAAGGGATCGTGTCCTTTATATTATAGAGATAACCTAAGTCTATAAGAAGTGCAATACATAACAAAAACATTTAGGTATTATGAAGAACAAGTGCATGAATTTTAACATGAAAATCAACAAAAAGAACAACATTAAATATATCCATGATTCCTCAACAAATTGTTAACGATTTTTGTAACTTTTCCTCAAATAATTCAATTATCTTAACAAATACTAAAATACAGACGAGCCTTGATATGTCTAAATTGAAGGAAATAATGGTTTTAGTCTAAAATATCCCAGTATTTGAATATCTGTGACAAATTAAGCTGAAATCTGCTAGGAACAAGCCATATGTTTACTTCAAACTACTAAAGGAAATTACTAAATTGTTTTATTTTGAGGTAACAAGGACATAACATATCTTTATTTACATGAATATAAGTTTTGCTTTGGGTTTTTTTTTTTTTTTAAATCTAAATGGAAATGGGGGCAATTCTTTCATTATTTCAAGAAAAGCATTGGGGAAAATGTAAAAAAAAACTAAGAGCAGGTAACAAGCTGGTCTTAAAAATATTTGTTATTTTAATTAGGAAAAAGGATAATGAGACAAATTGTCAATATCCAAGTATTTTAATGTTACTGATGGACTTTTCAGTGTACCGGTACTTCATTCAATATGCTTTCTTATGTACAACTGACAATTATACATTACAATGCATTGTGGTCCTATCAGATGTCACAATGAATAAGGTGATTAAAATACCAATGTTGATAGAAAAAAACGAAATGACACATCCAACTATTATCTATCAGAATTTATCAACATACAGATTAATAAAATTATAACAAAGTATGGTACCCTGGGATTTGTCATAAAACTTTAAAGTATGAATTTTGTACTCATTCTAAAAAATTGTCCAATCAGTAAGACCTCTGTAATTATAGGATATGGCATTCTTACTGGATGATTTTCAAGTATGAGTACAAAACATATACTCAAATGTTTAATTACTCCAAAGCCTGGCTTGTTACATGGGATCAATAATAAGGGACTAAATAATACAATACATTAATGTGACTGGGTTGCACAAACCTCAATTAAATTTAATTCTCAATTAAATCTTAAGTGTAAATTAATTTCATGTACATTTCAAGTAATTTTAAGTGTCAATTAAGTTTTAATTGACACCTAAATTTAACAAGATGAACTGTGAGCTAATGCTCACTTATGATACTCCCGCATATATGTTCAATGTGTATAAAAACCAAGTCAGCAAACAGAAAGTAGGAATGTGACGGGTCCAAAAACGCTTCCCACGATATGGGATACCTATATGAAGCTTGTGACCAAATATCAGATTTCTACCATCAATAGTTGCTGAGAAAAATGCGACGAAAAATATCTTGGGATGGACAGAGGTAAAACAGTATACCCCTCCCCCCTCAGGTCGTGTAGGGGTATAATTATAGTTTGTGCAACCCAGTCTATGTCTTTAACCATTTATGATGAATAAATTGGTTATTAATAAAAACATATCCAAGTCTGTAAGACGCCATTAACAATATGGTAAATATTAATATAAGGCATGGCATTGTGGATTGTCAGAGGTCATCTAAAATTAGATTTTCAGAGGTCATCAAGACTAAGATGACACATTTCAGCAGCATCACCACTAATGGAATGTCTAACTTGTTTCCTGAAACAGAATTTAAAAAAAAAATCAGTTATTTTCTGCATTTCTAATAAGTTTTCTAGAATTCATTACACAGCAGTGTCATATTCACATAATACACCCATCTAAAATTCCATTACTCCATAACAACAAAAGTGAAACACATCACAATGTGTATTGACCCTCAGATAAATCAAAATACACTGGTGAAGGTTGAAGAATATTGATCAAATTAAAGTGGTGGTCAGTCCAAATCATGTTGATGACAAACTATTTTTCACCTAATAAAGTCCCATAACTCTGGAAGGATTAATGTGGAAATCGTCAAAAAGTAATTATAACGTTTGATATGATAGGAAAGGGTGACCGACAGGTAAAATGATATATGTACCATAATACGTCACATCTGAAGACAGGTGAGATAGACCCTTCCATTGTACATAAATTATTATGAGCTTAGGTTTTTTTTGGAGGTATTTTCATGGGATGTGGATTCTGTTTGGAGTATATTCTCTACAAGGTTCCTAGTGGCTAAGTTGAAGTCATCATTTCGAAAGTTTTACAGCTGCCACCATGACTTGGTAAACCATTACGGAGTATCTGTCTAACAAATGACCACGAATATGTTCTGTGCATCGTAATCACAATTTGATCCTTTCCCCATTTATGACTTATCACCAGGTTTAAAACAAGAGTTATACACGGGTCTCACATGTGGAGTCCGAACTGCTTACCCTTCTGTAGCACCTGAGTTCAACCACCGGTTTTTAGTGGGATTAGTGTTGATTGATCTTTAGTTTTTGTGTAATGTTTTGTAGATCGTTTGTCATTTTGTCCTATTACTTTTGGCCATTGTGTTGTCTGTTCTTCTCAGATTTACAGCTTCTGATTACCCCTTTGGTATCTTCAAACTTTTCTGATTCTCGATACAGTGGATCTGTATGGAATATTGGATTCTGTTTTGGGAAGGCATAAGTCTGTATAATATGTGAGGTTCTGTGTGGGAGTATATGAGGAGCTATGGAGTTTAGATACTTACTTGAGATCATCTTCAGTTAATATACCATCTGAGATCATTTTGTTGACATCCTCAATTTTCTTACATGTAGAACTAATGGCATCCATGCAAGTTCTATAACATAATATCAAAATGTATTTAGATGGTGGCCTTACAACTTTTATATTATAAAATAAAACTACAAGATATTAAAGACAGAAACAATTGAATTAGTGAGTGAGTTTAACGTGAAGTGAACAATTGTTTAGCTACATCATGTTGAGAACAAATTAGGAATTAGGGTTTATGGTGTTTAGTGCCATTTTCAACAATATTTCAGTTATATCGTGACTGTCAGTTTTATAGGTGGAGGAAACCAGAGTACATGGAGAAAATCACTGACCTGTCTTAAGTCACTGACAAACTTATCATATAATGTTGTATCGAGTGCACCTCGCCTGAACAGGATTCGAACTCACAACGTTAGGAGAACAAATTAGGCTTTACATTTCACTGAGATTATGATGCACTAGACCAACACGCTTTGTTAGATTTTTATAACACACTGATACAACAGTTCAAGTATAAACATGTCACTCCAATTGACATATAAACTTGACTACAAGCCAACAATTCATTGCTCTTTTTCTTTAATGATGCATGCTTAGCCGAGAAGCAAATACAATTTTCAAAGACTTTATTTGATTCGACCGGGGCTTGAACTCAAGAATTACCGACCATGAGGCGAGCACGCTAACCATTCACCATTACACTGCCGAAGCAGTATTAATTAAATTGGTCCATATATCTCATACAGAATTACCAGTATTCTAATAAAAAAAATAAATAATAGATAGATTAAGCATTTTATAACAAGCAGTCCATGTACAACTGAAGGCCATCCAAAAATTAATCAGCAAATTAAAAGTACATTAGGTAGGAATTTTATACCCATGACAACACACCATGGATCAATTTGTTTACCTTCTGAATATTACAGTCTGCTTTTTAATTGACTCTAAATTTTGACTGTCAGCAAAGAAATCATTCTGAACTTCAATCTCTTGTATTTCTTTGGCTTGATTCACTATCTCATCTAAATCCTATCATAAATAATAAAAAATTGTTATCATATAGATTTATATAACTCAAAATACATAGCATAAATATAGAAAAAAAAATACACTTTCAAAGTTACAAAAGTTGCAATATAATGCTTGTATTTTGATATTTCTCTTGATAATTAATATTGGTTTCACATGGTAACTACAAAAGGAGCTTGTAATTTGAAGATATATTTTAGCAAACATTGTTGAATAAAGTGTTGAACAATTTTTCAGCTATATCATGGCGAAAACAAGTTACCGGTAATTTTCAATGAGATGATGACGAGGTCCTCTTTGTGCTAGACCAACATGCTTAGTTGGATTTTTTATAGTGCTAACTCACTGAAACAACAGTCCGTGGATAGACATGTTACTCCACTCAGACATATTATCTTTCTCCTTAATGCTGCATGCTTAGTGGAGAAGCAACAAATGCCAATTTCATAGTTTTTGGTTTGACCTGATCAGGACTTGAACCCATGATCTACCACACTTGAGGCAAACACACTAACCGTTACACCACCAATGTGGTTCATTGTTGAATAACCTATATTTTGTTGTTAAAATATCAAAATAATTTAAAAAAAAACACTTTCCATTTATTTTACAGAATATGGTATATATGCAAATTTAGAAAAAAAAATCCATTTACATAATTTTCTTGTTGTTCTTCATCTCAGTCATTCAGTCTCTTCAACTCACATGTTTACTTACCTTGTATTTGGTAAAAAAAAGTATTGTTACTTCAAATACTTGTGTATACTCCTAATGTAAAATAATTTTTTTTTTTAATTTCAATTTATTTTACTCCAACCTTCTTTGAGAAACCACCTATGTTGATAGACCATGATTCATTAGCGGAAGAAATGCCCTCTCAAGACAGGTTAACTGACCTCTTTTAACCACCCCTCATATAAACCTACCTCACTAGAATCATATTCCTCAAAATCATCATCATATTCTACTTCCTGGTCAGAACCTTGACTTTTGTTCTCTATAAAACAAGAAGATTAAGGTTATGGTGTTTAACACCACTTTCAACAATAGTTCAGTTATTTTGTGTTTTATTAGAGGAAACTGGTGTATTCGTAGAAAACCACCGACACAGTTTATCACAGTATCCAGTTCATCTTGTCATGGACAGCAATCAGACTCAAGTTTGATAACACTTTAGTAATAAGCCCTGACTGGACTGGTATATGTTAATTCATTTACCTATTCGACCACAGCCATGACGGCCCCCTTATAAAACAGAGCATTGCTATAAAATCTAAATACATGCATAGAAATAATATCGTAGCTAAAAACAAATGTACTGATTTTTTCAGCTGACAAAATAATTATTTGAACAGATATAAACTATCCTTCAAACAAACATTTATATTATAACAGATAATCTGACAAGAACCTACTTCATGTCAAAATCTTGGTTAAATAAATCTGTTATTATTTAATTTACATTGTTTACCTTCTTCATCAGAAACTTCATCAAAATCATCAGAATAATCAGACATGTTATCTGCCTCAGGTTTGTTGTCATGCAAATCTGTAAAAAAAAAAAAAATAGATGGTTGTTTTTTTTTTTAATTTGGTTTAAGAAGTTTAACGCCACTTTCAACAATATTTCAGTTATATTGTGGTGGTCAGTTTTATTGGTGGAGGAAACGGGAGGACCCGGAGAAAACCCTGACCTGCCGAAAGTCACTGACAAACTATCACATAATGTTGTACACCTCGCCCTGAGCGGGGGTCGAACTCACAACATCAGTGGTGATAGGCACCGATTGCATCGGTAGTTGTAAATCCAACTACCATATGATCATGACCATGACCGTCCCCAAATAAATATAATAATTTGACAGTGAAACTATTGAATAGTTTCTAAGATATTTTCATTCCCTTTATCAGATGTCTACCACATATAGTTTGACCAATTGGAAAATTGTTTCTTCCAAAAGAGTTATGTCCCATGAAATTTAAAAAAAACAGCAACAGCTTTTGCTTTTTTTTTGGATTAAATAATGTGTAATACAAAGAATTTATAGACAGTAAAGAAATATTCTGTTAATAGTTCATGAAAGCTATGACCAGTAAGGAATGAGCTATGGCAAGTAAGGAATGGAATATTCATAAACATTCAAAAGCCCATGAACAATTTCAAAGATGCATTTCATTCAAAATCAAATGGGGGGAAAATTACCAACGTGTCGGACCAAATAAAAAATCCAATTGAAAAATCATAGCGACAGAGTGAAAAAAGATCTAATATTTCAATTTGTTTTTCTTACACAGAGGATAAAGTAGCTCAATTTTCACGGGAAAAGATTTTTCTGTCTTACACCCCCTGGTGTAAGACAATCTACACGCCCTGTTACCCGCCAAAAGTAATCGTCGCTTCAAGATTTTCCAGTGTTATTCATAACTCTGCTTGTGATCCTTTGTTAAAAATTGTTTGTAGATGTGATTAAAATAAAATATGCTTTACAAAATATAACGGTAGCCAAAGTCTAATCTATTTTTTAAAACTTTTAATGTCGTGTCATTTGTTCACGTTTGCATATGATTTTTGTCAACAGTTATCGATTTCCTGTTCACTAAGTCAATCAGCTGACCGAGTTATTGACATCACAGTGAAATGACATACATTTCTAATAACAGTGTTTGTGTTGATGTGTTCGTTTAAAAACAAACGTTTTATTTACTATTGTTATATTTATTGTGATATGAAAGTTGAATTTTAAATATTATTACAATTTGAAGCGTTCGTGATTTTGGTGTTTCTTTCACATTGCGTTTTATTTCATTGATGGTTGTGATGCGGTCGTCTTCGAATATCCATACTAGAACACAAAAAAAATTGGGGGGATGTCTGTGTAAGAAAAATAATCAAACACCGATGATAGGTCAAGATCGAGAAATCTCAGACACCCTCGGGTAAGATTTCAATCGTTCTCTGACTCGGGCAAGCCTTGTCAGAGAATGATTGAAATCTTACCCTTGGGTGTCTGAGATTTCTCGATCTTGACCTGTCACCGGTGTAAGATTCTATTAATCTTACTTTCATTAGATTTATCAATACCCAATCCACTATCTTTTTGTTGTGGAGGTTTAGGGCTGGTCTTCCTCTTCACAGCAGGACTCACTTTCAGGAACTGATGGTTCATACTGATGTTGTTGCCACTTCAAATTAAAATAAAATAATAATTATAAATTTGTTTGTATTTGTCCAGTGAATAATGGAGAAAGTTTTGAAATAAAGCAATTGCCATTCTGAACATGTTATTCAAAATGTACAATTAAATAATTCTATGATGTATATATGTGAAAAAGAAAAAGTGGCCTCATAAGACAGATGACCTCTTAAAAGAGGTTCAAGTCATATGAAATTTTCTATGACAGGACAAGAAAAGGGTGACCTTTTAATACAGGTGACTATATGGGCAGGTTTGACTATACATATGTCTTCTTGAATGTGGTAGATTGTGGGTTAGATCTCCTGTCAAGTAAAACCTTACACTATATAATTGGTATCGTGTCATGACATCTGCTCGGTCATGCAATAAAGTCGGTCATTTGTTTTGATTTACCATTCTCACACAGCACGAGGCCAATGACGTCATTCTGTATATTTATAACGTATATAGATGCCGAAGCAGTGTTTTAAAACTTGAAGATTACAAAATGCGATTAAAACAAGTAAGATTGAATTGAACAAATTCCGTGTAAGTAAAAAAGCACCTTTTTACTAATGTCCATTTTACCTGGTCTTTCTGCCTGTGAAATCTATTTTAAGCGATGGTATTCCCCAAACATTTTTATATTTCCGGTTTGTTGACATAATTCTCATCACAGTTCATGACCGTTTCTGGAATGTAGGCCATGCAAATTGTATTTTAAAATACTTTGAAAATATGATGATTGATCATTCACATACTACCAAAATGGCTGATTGTTCTTTGTGAGTGAGTGATGTATTCTGGGATATTAAATGTGAATAAAATAATGAAATCAGTCATTAATTGTTTTACAAAAGTATGACAGAATGTAGTCAGTCTAATAGATTGTATTGACAAAAGCAAAAACACCAAATTCACTGAATTAAATACTTTATTTTATGGGTAAGCAAGTTAATATTTGCATCATGAATTATTTTTTAATGCTTCAATTTCAAACTATTTAAAAAGACATATTTTGAAATTTTTCAGACAAAACAATTTACACCGAAAAAGCTAAAATACTGTACTTTCTTAATCTGGTTTACTTTTTAAGTTTAGTTGGCCTATGACAAAAACAGGTGCTTTATTGACCTTTGACCGGCCTTATGTGACGTCATAGGACGCCATTTGGAAAAAGGAGAGTAAACAAATATGGGTCAGTGTGTTATTATTATCAATCTTTTTTCCATGGAACTTTACACATGTGAGCAGGAATAGATGAGGAACATAATTGCAAAGGCAAAAATGTTTTCTTTTCAAACATGAAAAAAATAACTAAACATTATCCAATGACTGACCGACTTATTGTCACACGGGGATATTTGCTGCTTCTCTGTTTTAAGCACACTGCAGTAAGAAGTAAGAGAAAAGTATCAGAATAATGTGTCAGAGTAGAGCAACATGTCTATCTGTGGACTGTTGTTTCAGTGAGCTAACAAAAAATGCAATTAAGAGAAAATAAAATAAACCTCTAATTTTAATCAGATTGTACCTTTTGAAAATTCCCTTTTGTCTCAGGTTACTTGACTGGTTAATAATAGATGGAAGTGGTGTATTGATGTTATTTGATTGGTTCATACCTTTTGAAAACTCCATTTTGTCTCAGGCTAGTTGACTGGTTAACCATAGATGGCAGTCCATTTGTAGACTCTCTGAATTTTTGCTGTAGTAGTGTTTGCTTTTCTGCTATAAAGTCTGCCAAGTGTTTCTTTACAAATGGTAAACCCAGAATCTGACCAGCACTATAAACAATTCAAAAGACATTTTAAATACTTATAATAAATACAGTAAATAATTCACTATCATGTCATTGTTACGAGGAAAGTTATTCATATAGTTACTCAAATAGTTACTCATATAGTTACTCAAATAGTTACTCATATAGTTACTCATATAGTTACTCAAATAGTTACTCATATAGTTACTCAAATAGTTACTCATATAGTTACTCAAATAGTTACTCATATAGTTACTCAAATAGTTAATCATATAGTTAGTCAAATGTACTCTTACTGACCCTGCTATTGTACTATCCATGTTTTTATTGTCATTCATTTTTGCAATAGTGGTTGACATTTTTGAGTGGAAGTGAATAGGTGCAGCTTTTTTTTTATTGTTTGTTTATATCTGTATTGTCATTGGAGATCCAATTATCAAGATGGGAGGGGTGGTATTCCATTCACTGGTTTAACCCTGTCACATTTTTGTCCCTGTCCCAAGCCAGGAATTGAATTTCAAATGCCATATGGCATGGTCTTTTTGTGTGCAACGATTTGAGGCAAGAAATAGTGGTTTGTTTTGTTGATCATCACTGCCGCTTAAATTTTCTTTTCATAATTACAAAACCGCAACGATATAACTGAAATGTTGTTAAAAGTGGCATTAAACATCATAACCTTAACCTTTCATAATTACATGTATTTATCAAACGATGTCTCATGATGAGCCAGTTTTTAATTTTTGCGTAATGTCTTTTCCTAAGTTAGTTAATCTGTGTAAAGCATACATTAATTATTATTTTAACTGTACTATTTTCTACTAAACTTTGTTTATTTACTTACCTTGGCCGTTCATCTGGTTTTGTGTTTAACATTGCTTTTACTAGTTCATTTAAAGGGTTTGAATATTTTGAGGGAATTCTCTGAAATAAAAGAAATAAAAAATTTGTAGTATAGAATTAGCACTGAAAATGGATACTTCATAAAATAATTAAAAAAAGTTACTCAACTAAGACATATCAACCATATGAATGAAAGTGTGAGTGAGTGTGTGATGAGCAATTATTCAGCTATATCATGGGAAGAGCAACTTAGATTCGATGAGATGATAATGTACTAGGCCAACATTCTCAGTTGGATTTCTATAGTGCTAGCTCACTGAAATAACACTCCTTGGGTAGACAGGTTGCTCCACTCATAGTCTTCGAAATTAGACTTTCGAATTTACTGGCCAGAAAACTTCAAAATTAGAATATTTATATAGATTCTATTGAAAAAATTTGGCAAAGTCACTAGTCTGAATCAATTTTCACTGGCTGTGGGCCACCGGACCACTGCTAAAGTCAATGACTGCCACTCAGACAATCCTGATTCCGAACCAACCAGTTAATTGAGCAATTTTTCAGCTACATCATAGAGAAAACAAATTAGTTATTACAGGTAAATTTCGCTGAGATGATGATGTACTAGACCAACAGCTTTGTTGGATTTTTATATAACACTGAAACAACTGTTTGAGTGTAAGCATGTCTCCCCACTTGGAAACATTATCAAGATTCAGAGCCAAGATAAGATCAAGATAATTAGACACCTGTTTAAGATATTGTAAATAAATAAACGTAAGTTGTCTCACCATGACTGCATCATTTCATGTGATTTTTAAAAGTTTATGTTACATTAACACATGTCAATAATTAACATGCTTTAAATGAGTTTCAGTGTAATAATCTCAGAATAAGGGAGGTGAAGGAGGTAGTTTGAATATAGGACACAAATTTGAAAGGAGATCATCCAAGGATCATCACAATGTCAAACAAGTTTAGTTTAATTTTGCACTGTGGCTTTACTATATTTACTTACTACAAATTCTCCTTTGATTATCTTAAAGAATAAACTGATTAAGTTCTGGGCATCAAATGGTGGTTCTAAGGCACATAACTCATATAGAATACAACCCAATGCCTGAAAAATAAAAAAAAATTAATTAAGTTCTGGGCATCAAATGGTGGCTCTAAGGCACATAACTCATACAGAATACAATCCAAAGCCTGAAAAAAAAATAATTAAGTTCTGGGCATCAAATGGTGGCTCTAAGGCACATAACTCATACAGAATACAACCTAACGCCTGAAAAATAAAAAAAAATAAACTTAATTCTAGGCTTTAAAGGGTACTTGTGTAAAACAACAGTAACAGATGTAAACCAACAGATACAGGTGTACAATATAGGTTAGAACTGTCATTATATTAGGATTCAGGTACTTGCCCCATCATGCCTCCCAACAAGTTATATGTGACATAACTAATTATTCAAACATGGAGACTTCAATGTTTAGGCTTACTAAGAAATCTTCTTAGTCTTATTGTACAAGCAACTGAGGTATAAGCTTAATTCTATCAAATGATAACAGATGCACAACATGTCTATACAAACAATCAGGTGCTCTCTTTTCATGACATTTGTGGCTGATGTGGTAGTGATCGTATGGCAGTTGGATTAACAACTACCTATGCAATCAGTGTCTATCACCACTAACTTTGAGAGTTAGAATCCAACTCAGGTGAGGTGTACTCGATACAACATTATGTGATATAATTTGTCAGTGACTTGCCACAGGTCAGTGGTTTTCTCCAAGTACTCCAATTTCCTCCATCAATAAAACTGACTGCCATGATATAACTGAAATATTGTTGAAAGTGGCGTTAAACACGACTCCCCTCCTTCCATCCATGACTTTCAGGACTATTAAGATATACAATAGACCTTTGGCACATTCCAAATTTGATTATAAAATTATCACCTTTTTCATACAATTTATTTCCCTTATGGCAGGCAAAATGCTACCCAGTCTAACAAGAGCAATTGAAAGGACAATGAAATTGAGTATTACTTTTCACAATTTATTTGAATCTTTTAAAAAATAACCAGAGGACAATTGCATATATGCATATATAGCAAATAGAAAATTCACATGTTGTTACAGCATTAACATTTTGAACAGATTATGAGAAAAATATGTATTTTATGTTGCAGAAAAGGGGGTCATTTTGTTTGTCTTAAAGGGAAATAACTCCTGTAAAACATATAAATTTAGAATCAAAGTCAGAAATTTGCAAATGCTATTTAATGAATGAAAAGTAAAGATAGAACTTACCCAGATATCAGATTTAGAACTATATGGACTTTCTTGACAGACTTCTGGACTAAGGTAAGATGGAGTTCCCACCACTGTTTTAGCTAAATCTATTGTATTCTCAAGTACCTTAGATATACCAAAATCACCTGTTTATAAAACAATAAAATAAAATGTATTAACTAATGCTTGGTCGTTACCATAGAAATATCATCAAATTTAATTCACGACAAGCAATATGAAACAGTCATTAGCCAGTGACCATTTACAAACACACTAGTTTAACCCTGCCACATTTGTTGTGCCTGTACTAAGTCAGGAACTGGATTTCTAGGGTCACAAGTCATTGTTCCCCTTTTTTTGTATGTTGAGTCACTTATGGTGAGAGGTGATTGTTCATTTTGTTGATATTGTTGACTATCACTGTTTAAATTTTCTTTTCACAAGAATAATATTTCTAATAGAGTAGTCTCCCTTTAATATGATGATTCTTCGTCAATGAAAAAGTGACCTTATAAGAGGGGTGGCCTCCCTTGAACATAAAGAAAATAATCATCAAGAAAAGTTTGAAGATACCAATCAAAGCAGTAATCAGAAGTAGTAAATTGAAGAAGAATAGACAATACAAATCAATGGCCAAAAGACAAAGGACAAAAAGACAAACAATGATCTGAAAACACTACACAGAAAAATGAAGACCAAGCAACTAGAGCCTCACCAAAACATGGGGTCAATTCGTATGCTCCAGAAGGTTTAACAGTTCAAACTTTGCTGATAAATAATTGCTCCACAAAAACAAAAAACAGAAAGCACACGTATCAACACCTTTGGGCTTCATGTCTCTGCATTTTGGATTTCTGATTAGAACAAAGAGATTTTTACATGACCATCCACAGTATATTCCTACCAAGTTCGGTTTCAATGGGCCAAGTGGTTTTGGAGAAGAATATTGAAATGTTAAAGTTCAAGGATTAAAATGGCCAATGATTTGTTGTCAATGTCAATAATGCTCTGCACCTACATCAATGACATATGACAACTAAGGACACAAAGTAATAACAATAGCTTACATGATCCTTTTGATTAGATGTTCTAATTATATAAAGTACAGACCCGTCCTTCGGATGAGACGTAAATAAAACCGAGGTCCCGTGTTGAGAGATTGCCACCCTCTTCGCACGTTAAAGAACCCAGTGTAGCAGCTCACTATGAGCATTATGCTCATGATGAGTGGTCCATAAGAGACCTGTTGCACTGGCTAAATTATCCGCCCCTACCCATCACCTTTCCTTGTTTCGAGTCACGTGGCATTTAAATTTTTAAATGTTCTCGTCCTGAATATAGCTGAAAAATTGCTCGCTGGACGTTAAACACCAATCAATCATATAAAGTACAGACAATGGACAAAAGTATTCACACGCTTCCAATTTTCCCTATATATTTCATATAAAACAACAATTTTTCAGAAGCTTATCCTGAAGTCAATTCACACCCGATTTCGATAATTTTTATATCAATAAAAACAGAATTTTATGTAGCTTTACTGTATAATTTCAAAATAATTTTCTATGATAAACATTTTGAGAAGATACAAGCTAAACACACAACTGAATTAATTTCTTTCGAAATACAATTCTTTGACAGTACCTTTGTAGACAAATTATTTAAGTCTGTATTTAAATCATGGCGATTTGAAAAACATGCTTCAAAATGTTATTTCAAAATTACTACTATAAACTATTTTCTGCTTTTGCTGATAAAATAATGATTAAAATCGGACGTGAATTGATTTCAAAATAATATTTTGAAAAACTGTAGTTTTATATGAAATATATATGGTAAATTGGAAGCGTGCGAATACTTTTTGTCCATTGTCTGTAGAATAATTACTGTGAATCATGGCATTTATATAACTTACCTATCTTGGCTACATTACTTTTGGTTAAAAATACATTTTCTGTCTTTAAATCTCTAGGAAAAAAATAAACGAAAATATTTTTTTTAAATATGTAAATCAAGATTCTGAACAGATACTATATTTATAGCCAATGCGGCTATAGATATAATTAACAAAATTAATTCCAAATTTATTCTCCAATTGTCATAAAAAAATTATTGCATTACTTTGTACATAAAAGAGAGCAACAAAGAACATACTTAAACTGTGTGCACATTCATATTTTTTATCTCGTACAGAACTATAAAAAAAATACATTAAAAACTCATTTTTATAGGGTGGGGTTACAGTTATAGTGTTTAACGCCACTTTCAACAATATTTCAGCTATATTGTGGCAGTAAGTTTCATTGGTATAGGAAACCGAATTACACGGAGAAAACCTCCGACTTGTCATTAGTCACTGACCAGCTTTATCACATAATGTTGTATTAAGTACACCTCACATGATGATGAGCAGAATTAGAACTCACAACGTTAGTGGTGATAGGCACTGATTGCACAGGTAGTTATAAATCCATCTACCATGTGATCACGACCACGACGGCCCATCTGATAATTATATTCTTTAATTACACACTATTAAACTATCAATGAAATATTTATATATTATAATTATAATATATCATTTGTTTGTTACTTCTGCATATTAACCTACAGAACTTGTTACCTGTGTAGAACTTTCTTGGAATGTATATACTGTACAGCCATAGTCATCTGTACAAACCACTAAAATAAATAGTTCAATAATTAGGTAATTTTCAAGGAAGGCAAATTGTAATGAATGTACAAAAAGTTGACTTCAAATTAATCATAATTTTCTTTCTACATGTACTTCCATGTATCAAAATTTAAATGGGTATGTAATACCATTTTTCATTGGTCAATGGCTTTGTTAAATGACAGCATGGTGTCTGAAATAGCTGATAATAAGAATAAGAATAAGAATAAGAATTTGCATTGCCAATTAAGGTCCCACAAGGGGCAAACAATTTAATACAATGATTGAAGACATACAAAGATACATGTAAACACAAAAACATAAAAAAAAACAAAAAAAAACAGGAAAACATATTTATGTTCAGTGACTGCACGGCCAGATCAGAGCCTATAAAATACCACCATAAATCAATTCACATTTAATATAACATGTATAATAACTATAATAATTCACCTAACCTAATAATAAGAAACAGTTGGTCAATGAATGAGTGAGTGTTGCTTAACACCAAATGAGCAAATTCCAGTTATATCATGACGGGCGAGAAGTTACATTCAATGAGATGATAAAGATGTCTGCTTTGTGCTAGACCAACACGCTTAATTAGATTATACTAGAGCTATCTCATTGAAACAATAGTCTGTATGAAGACATGTTGTTCCACTCTCACACATTATNCATATTGAGATAATTTCATCAACAATAAATGTAAACCAGAGTAAAATTACGACAGGAACAAAATAACCAGTAAAACATTATTAAAAACATAAGATGTAATGAAAAATGTTTATTTACAACTAACGTGCAATATTTTGTCAAAAAATCAAAACCCTTCACATAAAGGTCACCTGTATATAGCGGTCATTTTCTCAATCTCCCCCAGGTGACCACTATAGACAGGTTTGACTGTATATTTATAGCCAATGCGGCTATAGATATAATTAACAAAATTAATTCCAAATTTATTCTCCAATTGTTATAAAAAAAAATATTGCATTACTTTGTACATAAAAGAGAGGAACCAAGAACATACTTAAACTGTGTGCACATTCACATTTTTTATCTCATACAGAACTATAAAAAATACATTAAAAACTCACTTTTATAGGGTGGTGTTTAATGCCACTTTCAACAATATTTCAGCTATATTGTGGCAGTAAGTTTCATTGGTATAGGAAACCGAATTACACGGAGAAAACCTCCAACTTGTCGTTAGTCACTGACCAACTTTATCACATACACCTCACCATGATGATGAGCAGAATTAGAACTCACAACGTTAGTGGTGATAAGCACTGATTGCACAGGTAGTTATAAATCCACCTACCATGTGATCACGACCACGATGGCACATCTCATAATTATATTCTTGAATTACACACTATTAAACTATCAATGAAATATTTATATATTAAAATTATAATATATTATTTGTTTGTTACTTCTGCATATTAACCTACAGAAATTGTTTACCTGTGTAGAACTTTCTTGGAATGTATATACTGTACAGCCATAGTCATCTGTACAAACCACTAAAATAAATACAGTTCAATAATTAGGTCATTTTCAAGCAAGGCAAATTGTAATGAATGTACAAAAAGTTGACTTCAAATTAATCATAAGTTTCTTTCTACATGTACTTCCATTTATCAAAATTTAAATGGGTATGTAATACCATTTGTCATTGGTCAATGGCTTTGTTAAATGACAGCATGGTAATAAGAATAAGAATAAGAATTTGCATTGCCAATTAAGGTCCCACAAGGGGCAAACAATTTAATACAATGATTGAAATCATTGGAGACATACAAAGATACATGTAAACACAAAAACATTAAAACAAAAAAAAACAGGAAAACATATTTATGTTCAGTGACTGCATGGCCAGAACAGAGCCTATCAAATACCACCATAAATCAATTCACATTTAATATAACATGTATAATAACTATAATAATTCACCTAACCTAATGATAAGAAACAGTTGGTCAATGAATGAGTGCGTGTTGTTTAACGCCAAATGAGCAAATTCCGGTTATATCATGGCGAGAAGTTACATTCAAAGAGATGATAATGATGTTTGCTTTGTGATAGACCAACATGCTTAATTAGATTATACTAGACCAACACGCTTAATTAGATTATACTAGACCAACACGCTTAATTAGATTATACTAGACCAACATGCTTAATTAGATTATACTAGAGCTATCTCATTGAAACAATAGTCTGCATGAAGACATGTTGTTCCACTCTCACACATTATAGAGATACCAAGCCGACCAGTCTTTGCTCTTTCTCCTTAATGCTGCATGCTTATAGGAGAAGCAACCACTACTAATTTCATAGTCTTCGGTTTGACCCGATGATCTACAGCACTCAAGGCATGCACGCTAACCATTACATCATCAATGCAGGTCAGTTGGGTAATGGTTATTTACATATCATTTATATACATGTATTAACTATGATAAAACTTACACACATTATTTCTTTTTCTTCAAACTGAATGTTTTTCTGAAAAAAAAATTACCGTAAGTAATAAATCATATACATTTCTGTTGTACATTTGTATTTGTATTCTTAGAAAATTACAATGTTAAATGTGTTAATAATGAATTATAAAGTTTTCATATTTACAGCATGTTTGTTTCTAGAACAGAAATGTGGATAAAATAAGTAAAATATGATCCTAAAGTATGTGCTGTGACTGGTCAAATGTTATCCAATCAAAATGAAATCTCCATGTCCCAACAGTCATCCCTGTAAAGGTTGTTGCATTTATATACACTTAGCTCAATATTAATATGTAAATAATACTTAAAGAAGCTAGATAACAGATGATAATGAACAACGAACATATGACAGATGTAAAGTGATGCTGGTCATTGGGGAGAATGAGTGAGGGAGTGATTGTTGTTTAATGTCAGTGAGGGAGCAATTGTTGTTTAATGTCAGTGAGGGAGCAATTGTTGTTTAATGTCAGTGAGGGAGTGATTGTTGTTTAATGCCAGTGAGGGAGTGATTGTTGTTTAATGCCAGTGAGGGAGTGATTGTTGTTTAATGCCAGTGAGGGAGTGATTGTTGTTTAATGCCAGTGAGGGAGTGATTGTTGTTTAATGCCAGTGAGGGAGCGATTGTTGTTTAATGCCAGTGAGGGAGTGATTGTTGTTTAATGCCAGTGAGGGAGCAATTGTTGTTTAATGCCAGTGAGGGAGTGATTGTTGTTTATTGCCAAGTGAGCTAATTTTCAGATATATAATGGATATCGTGGTGAGAACAAGTTGCATTTCCATGATGATGTCAGCTTTGTACCAGACAAACACGCTTAGTTGGATTTTTATAGTCCTAGCTCACTGAAATGACAGTCCATGTTGCTCAACTCGAACACATAATACAGATTCTAAGCCAAATTAGCTTTACTCTTTCTCATTAATGATGTGTACTGAGCTGAGAAAAACAAATACAATGTATCAATTTTATAATCTTTTGTTTGACAGGACCTGGGCTCAAAAATCTACTGCACTCAAGGCAAGCATGTCGTGTTCTTTTGGTTTTAAGGCCATGATAAAATAAAGTTATATGCAGACATTGTCTTTTCTGTTTCTCTACTTCATATTTACTTTTTTTGCTTCTTGTATTCTATCATCCAGACTTCCTCCATCACAGTAATCCTAAAAATATATCAAATATATTAGTTTATACAGAAAGTATGTGTTGTAATAGAACAGAGATTTCAGCAGTGGTTGTTGTCAAGTAATCTAATACATTTGTCTAAGCATTTGTACATTTTACTATTAGGGTATAGGAACATGCCAACAAATGCTAAAATTTGCAAAGATTAAATAAAATATTGTTTGTTTGCTGTTTGAATATACCTACCCAGCAAATCTGTCCCTTGATATTCTCTTATTTTCCCTATGATATAGCTGAAATACTGCTTAAGTTAGCATTCAACACCATTCAATCAATTAATTAATCAATCAATCCCGTTTTCTAAATAAAAACATTTTAAGACCCCTTATTTTAAAACCTAATCATCAAAGATAAAACTTAATACTGTGAAGAAGCACCAAATACTAATTTCATAGTCTTTGGTTTGACCCAAGGATTATTGAAGCCTTGATAACTTTTGTATAGTCTTTGGTTTGACCCAAGGATTATTGAAGCCTTGATAACTTTTGTATAGTCTTTGGTTTGGCCCAAGGGTTATTGAAGCCTTGATAATTTTTGGATAGTCTTTGGTTTGACCCAAGGATTATTGAAGCCTTGATAACTTTTGTATAGTCTTTGGTTTGACCCAAGGATTATTGAAGCCTTGATAACTTTTGTATAGTTTTTGGTTTGACCCAAGGGTTATTGAAGCCTTGATAATTTTTGCATAGTCTTTGGTTTGACCCAAGGATTATTGAAGCCTTGATAACTTTTGCATAGTTTTTGGTTTGATCCAAGGATTATTGAAGCCTTGATAACTTTTGTATAGTTTTTGGTTTGACCCAAGGGTTATTGAAGCCTTGATAACTTTTGCATAGTCTTTGGTTTGACCCAAGGATTATTGAAGCCTTGATAACTTTTGTATAGTCTTTGGTTTGACCCAAGGGTTATTGAAGCCTTGATAACTTTGTATATTTCATCTAACTATATAACATATCATGTTTAATTCTAGTTTGAAAATTTAAATATTCATTACATATCAATACACATACCTGAACAATATAAACATATTCACTGTCATAAAATGACTCTTGAAATGATACAATGTGTGGATGTTTTAAGTCTGATAGTATACTGGAAGAAAAATAAAAACATTATCATTCAAGTAAACAAAATTTTGATTCTCTTAACTTATTCATTTAATATCATTACAGATATTTTCAGACTCCCACTTTTCTCAATATTTATTTTGCTCTACATTATCGTATGTATCCACTTTATATCATGTCTCTCATAAAGACTATTTGTTTCAATGAATGTACACTCACACTTCAAAAGTATTTCTGTACTAAGATATTTCCCTATATATTTCATATAAAACCACTTATTTTCAAAACATTCTCATGAAGCCGATTTTCATGAAATTTTCACCTTAACTAGTAGAATTATTTTAGTATCTTCATGTAATTTTTTCCAACTTTTATTTACTAACATTTATGATTTAAACACAAATATAAATTCTTGACGTCACAATTTTATATGATTATAATAGTAAGATTTGGTGAAAACTTTGTTTATAAATCAATTTTTAAGGGAAAGTAGAAATAAAATTATTTGAAAATTATACGAAGAAGAAACTATATTTATTTCTTTCTGCATTAAACGCTGAAAATTTCATGAAAATCAGATAAGGGATGACTTGAGGAGAATGTTTTGAAAATAAATGGTTTTATATGAAATATATAGGGAAATATCTTAGTTCAGAAATACTTTTGACCCGTGAGTGTATTTGACAATCTAATATCAACTTTATTCTTCAGTTAGATTTTGTGTGTATGTCAAGAACTCTACAGTTATAGAGAATACACAACTGAATAACTCACGAGTACTGTCATGGTTTTATGGTCCCAACCTAGATTTTATGTGCTGGGTATTAGACAGGACTAAAACTGATACTGGTAGGTTAATTCCCATTATGTGAACATTTATCATACTATGGTGAAACAGATTAGCATATTTAATGGCAGAAAATAACATTTTTACAAACAAATAAATAACATCTAATGGTAACGGGCCGTCCTGCTCGTGATCGTATGGTAGTTGGATTTACAACTATCTGTGCAATCAGTGCCTATCACCACTAAAGTTATGAGTTCGAACCCCGCTCAGGTGTACTCGATACAACATTATGTGATAAAGTTTGCCAGTGACTTGTGACAGGTTGGTGGTTTTCTCCGGGTATGCCGGTTTCCTCCACCAATAAAACTGACCGCCACGATATAACTGAAATATTGTTGAAAGTGGCATTAAACAACATAACCTAACTTTTTACAAGTTTTAGTCCTATCTAATACCAATTACATAAAATCTGGAATTGACAAAGTATTGGCAAACAAAATAAAAAATTTACAACTGGCAACAATTACTAATATCGTGCTGGAACCTATTTTGACGCGGACCAAAAATGACGCACCGAGATGCATTCAGGTTTTATTTATGAACCGCAAAACCTATGACCTGTGAGGTTTGTTCACGTTGACGGCAGTGTTCGCTGTTGTATCCCACAACATGTGGAAATCACCCATAAACAAGGTTAGAAATCATCTAGTTTTGTTATCTATATAAAAACTGCCATTTTTCCTTACGTCCAAAAGATCGTTTACTAAAATAGACCCACGATTGGCCTAAAACCCTTCAAAGTGTTGTCAAAAGTTTCCGTCTGCTGACAGGCTGGTTGGGCATATTAGGTCACTCGACTGTCATGTGGTGAGCATTCCATACTAAAAAAATATACACTGTCAAAGTGTGACAATCGCTTATATAATTTTCAATGAATATAACGAAATATGGCAAACAGAAATTAAGAACTGTTTAAATAAATCTTTTCTTTGGAGCAATTAAGAACTAATGAATAGAACTGAAAATTATTTTAATACAGTTATGACATTTTTCACTGATCAGTATTTAAAATATAT
>MJUT01024205.1:135213-154185 GCA_002080005.1 Gigantidas platifrons
AAAACCCCCCCCCCCCCCCCCAATTTTTTTTTTAAATTATTAATTATAAAGAAAAGATCAGAAAAATCTTCAAGAAGCGTATATATGCAGTACAGTTCTCGAAAGCATGCAGTACAGTTCTAGAAAGCGGCCTTTGGAAAAGAACAACCTAGCACAGAAGGAAAGTAAAAAAAATCATGTTTGAGATTACTATAGTAGCAATTATGAAATTATGTTTATTCAACTCTATTGGATATTAAAGACAAACTAGTCTATATGCAAATATACATTTTTATCATAAAAAAAACTAAACAAAAAAAAAAAAGAAAAAAAAAGCAAGAAGCAACATTTACTTCAATGATGTTTGAACATGTTGGAATAAAGAATGACCGGAAATTGCTGGTATATGAACACTACCAAGTAAAACAAAGCAAGAATTATGACTAGAACATAAAAAAAGTATTTTTGTAGTAACAGAAAATCTCATTAAGTTTACAAAATTTGTTTCCAAGCAACACACGATATTGTTGTTCTCATTCATGTCTGTAGACTTCTCATCTCTTTTTTGTAAAGTACAAAAATATATGTACCTACAGTTTGATCTCCAAAATTTTACAAATATATCAACTTGCTATTTATCAATAAATTTGTAATATGTATGATTGAAACTATTTTGTTATTCTACTACCAGCATCATAAATAAATGTTTCTGAAAATTATAATTTACATTTTGCTTTTTATTAATATAATATTTTTATTGAAATTTATATCTCTTTTTCAACTTGTATAAGAAATCTTCATGAGATACCTATGTTTTGGTTTATATAAAACATTTCTTTATCTTATGGGAATCATGAGGGCATGGTGATAGTCTTTCATAGAAGCAATTTCATACATGAAACTATCTTGAAAGTTGTGTCGGATAATTAATAAATTTTAGAGCTTGTTGTGTTTTAAGCAAGCCGACAAACTGTTTCCACTGAAATTTTGAAACCCTAAAGAAATTGAGATATTAATTGTTTGGATATCAAGTCTTCGAAGCCATAATTAATACTTCATATTTTTTTCATAGCTGTGAAAATTTTGAATGCAATTAAACATAGAATAATACCTTTTGATCATGTTGTGATTGCCACTTTATTTTAATAGATTTTTTTTTGAATTTTTAACAATTTAATTTCATAACATATTTTTTTTATGTAGATGTCAATGAAATTATATTTTTTCTAGTAAACCATTCTACATTATTTGCTTAATAAATTTCATGAAGAAAATTCATTTACATAAATTATACATTAAATATCTAAGGAGATATATGTTTCAGTTAAGGACAAAATAAGTCAAAATGATGAAAAGTAATCTAAATGTAATCAGAAAGTAATCATGATTACATGGTCAAAATGAATGTAATCAATTACATTTCGCTTACATGTAATCTATAAAAAAAAATGGCTGATTACATGAAATAATGTAATCGATTACTACTGCATGATTACGATTACCCCATGTCTGTCTACAAGGTTTATTATATTGTTAAAGCCAAACCTGTGCTTCGCCTTATTATTTAATTTTTCCCGCGTCCTGTAGTTTTTAAATTGCAATTTGATTGGATAGATATTTAATGATATGCTAATGAGGTAAACAACACCTGGCCGATGACCGATTTATTTGAAACGCACTGTAGCTAAAGTTTGTGTTATTTCATGCTTATTTTGGTAAGTTCTGCAACGTTCAATTATAGCTGTAATATCCTTTTATTTAGTTAGTTAGACACCAGATTGTTTAACCACCATTTCTTTATATGAAACGAAATCCTAGATCAGAGTTGTTTGCCATCTCGCAAGAAGAAGCCATTTTTATTTCTTCAATGGTTCGTGACAGTGGCAGGAATAAATTAATTTGGCATTGTTGATTAAAGTGTTAACAATCTTATCACCCAGAACGTTATGGAAATCTTTGTATATACTTGAAATTGTCAGTCCCCCAGCTTGATTATTTTTCTAACGTGTACTTATAAGATACGCAACATATTTGTGACCTTTTTTGTCTGACCTTGAAGGTCACATTTTAATACAGTCTATTCTTCATTAATACAATGGAATAAATATTTGTATATTTACATTTTTCAAGACTTTTAATTAAAGTAACACGATTCTAACCTTATGCATATACAAGTGGTAACAATCGACCATAAATATTAGAATGAAAAATAAGTTGTAAACAAAATTTAATACCTGTCAATAGTGATGAGAAATAAACCATAAAAGAATTAAAGTTTGTATCATAAAGTTGTGTTTACATTCATTTCTAGAGAAGACTATAGTTATCTCAATTCATGATTTACTCAAATTAAAGATGAATGCAAACACAAGGGAGTAAAAGAATACAATAATTAAACTGGACTGGGTTGTACAAACCTCAATTAAACCGGGTGGTATGCAATTAAACCTTAAGTTTAAATTAAGTTCATGTGCATTCAATGTAAATTTTAACTGTCAATTAAGTTTTAATTTAGACTTAAATTTAATTTAGGTTTGTGTAACCCAGTCCTGGTCTTTAGTCATATTTATTACACCAGCAACTCTAGATCACAAACATAACCAAAACCACATGACTTTATGCAAATATTGCAATTAATAACAATAAAAAAAACTTTTCATTTAAAAATGGCAGTTAATTCACAGGAGTCGGATGTTCTATCAATAATAAGGCATAGAGTCTAGAGAGGTACCTCAAAGATCGCTGGGCAACTATAAAACTTGAGGTGCCCCTCTATGCCTTATTATTGATAGAACTTCCGACACCTGTGGTTAATATTTGTCTGACGTCAGGATGTTGTTAACTCAAGAAATACTTACAACTTGTCTAGGTGAGTTCTGGTGGACTCATCATTTGTGTTTGGGATGCACCTTTTTTCTTTTTTTTTTAAATAACAAAGAATTGCACTAGTGCTGTAGCGAGACTCGTGCCATGTTAGTTGGCACTTATCAAAACTTTTTCCTACAGGGTCATGGATCTCATAAATTCATGTTTATGCATACAGATAAGAAAATATGTTGATAGTCAACAAGGCACTGACTCTAGAATTTGAATAATTGTGATTTTTTTGTGTGAAAAAAATTGCATTCAGATTTCGAGGTGAAGGTATTTCTAAATACAAATGTAGTTTAAAATGGTGAAAAGCTAATGATGGACTCCCTAAGAAGGCTAAAGTTCACATGATGAATTTATTCCTTTCCATAAAACAGAGTGGTTATTTGGCCTGACATTGTACATTGTATTGTGTTTGTTGTCATTTAATATGATAATTATTAGGTTTTACCCCCAATTTGATAGAGGTACAGACAAAACAAATTTGATAGAGGGTAAGAGCATCATTTCTTGTTTTATGATTCTCCCCTAGTTTCCTTACTGGTTCTGGAATCCTGCTGATGATAATGTGACTTTTTGTCACATTACATGTACATCATGAGCAATACAATGGCCGCATGAATAAGCAAGACTACAAATAACCTGCATGAAAAATTTACTGAAATTGGGGATGATGTGACTAGTACATTTCACAGACAGGGGATTTATATACTGGAACAAGTGATTTTATTTATCGCTTATTTAAGTGACTTTTTGATCATTATGTTCAAAATAAGGTTTGTCTCCCTTTGTTTCACAACTTAAAATTTTGACTGATGACAGGCATAACAGGCACAAAAGTAACAATTTTAAACCTGGTATTGGATCCTTGACAGCACTGCTTGATTGAATAAAACAAGTAGATATGCCAAATACATTTGTATGTTGATGATATATTAAGAAAAAAATATGTACAGTGTCAGCGATGTGTATTTATGTTGAATCTGTTCTTAAATTTTAATTGTAGGGTAATAATGGATCCAGTACATAGCCTTCAGGATCCTATACGCAACAGCGACATAAACCAGCATCCCTTCCAGCTGTCCAACAGTCGTAACCATGACCTCCAGCACATACCGCTCACAGCCACAAATATTTTAATGGACGAAAGGGGAGAAAACATATTGTCAAGTTTACTGACAAGTCAAAATGTGAACGATATCCCTGTCACAAACGACACAAATTTTCTACTGGCTGGAGACAACCCATTCCCAGGTGGTCAGATTTTAATGGAACCATCTCAAGTCAACAAATACAGCTACGACACAACAAAAGATTCAAATATACCAGTAAATAATCCAATGCAGGTAAATTTTAGCAAATATGTGGCAACATTTTACCAGCAGTTTCATTGGACAGATTAGTGCCTAGTCATAAATGTTTGTACATTATTTTTTCCGGGATATTTATAATAGCTATTGTCAGGAAATATGAAATTTATTTGTATAACACAAATGTTTATAAACAGAGAAAAGAGAGCTGTATCCTGTCAGAAAGTCCAAAATAAATGCCAAATTTGACAGAAAACAGCAGAAACAATCATCGTTCTTATAGTTTATTAGGATGTCCTTTATCACGTTAGCGATTATACTGTTACCATTTCTTTACCCTTCGCTCTACATTCATCTCAGACCAGAAAAGCTTTCATTATAAGTCCATAACTTAATTAATTTAATTTGACCCCTACATACACAAAAATAACACAATTGCAGGATAAATAGCATAGCTGTGCCCTACACATTCTAAAGGTGTTTGAGAATACATGTACAACCTGGGGGCAGTCGTGGTTGTAATCGTATGGTAGTTGGATTTGCAACTATCTAAGCAATCAGTGTCTATTACCACTAACATTGTGAGTTCGAATTCCGCTCAGACGAGGTGTACGCGATACAACATTATGTGATAAAGTTCGTCAGTGACTTACGGCAGGTTGGTGGTTTTCTCCGGGTACTCTGGTTTCCTCCACCAATAAAACTGACCGCTACAATTTAGCTGAAATATTGTTGAAAGTGGTGTTAAACACCATAAACCTAAGCCTAAACCTGTACAGCCTGATCATTGGAGTCTTTGATCCAGTTTTATTATTCTACCTGCAATTTATTATGGCACAAAAGAAGACAACCGAAATTCCAAATACAGTGGAACCTGTAAAATCCGACACATCAAGGGACCCTGGAAATTTGTCGGATTGTACAGGATGTCGTAATACTCAGGTTTTATTTTAGTTAACAGAAATACTTTGGGACCATAAATTTGTGTCGGATGTCACAGATGTTGGAAAACTCAGGTGCAGGATTTGTACAAATTCCACTGTATTACTTATAATTTCTAAAACAGAGAATATTCTTCTTCTTTTTTTCCATTAAATAATAAACTAGATAGTCATGGTAACGTTTTTTTTTACTGTATATTATTTTAGGTCAACAATTCACCTGTCAAAAAGGCATTGGACAAAGCCAAGCAGTCACCGTTCAAGAAGCGAGGCAATTTTGAAGAAGAAGCTTCAACCATTGTACCATATCCAAAATCTGACAGCAAAGATTACTCACATTCTGATCTTCCCAAACAACTTATGGCTAAAATGTTTGGACTACTGAAGGAAGGACTGTTTTGTGATTCTGTTATTTTATCAGGAAATACGGAAATTAGGGTAATAATCATAAAAATTACAAAAGAACTATTGTACATTCGAAATTAAATACTGAAATTATATGTGTATACACATTTTCTATAGGAATTGTTTTCCCTTATGATTGACAAAATGGTATCTGTTCTTTATGGTGTTTAATGCCACTTTCAACAATATTTCAGTTATATCGTGGCAGTCAGTTTTATTGGTGGAGGAAACCGGAATATCCGTACCCGGAGAAAACCACCGACCTGCAGCAAGTCACTGACAAACTTTATCACTTAATGTTGTAGCGAGTACACCTCATCATGAATTGGGTTATAGTGGTAATAGGCACTTATTGCACAGATAATTGTAAATCCATCTAGCATGCGATCACGACTATTACGGCCCTTAAGAAAGGAAAGGACAAAAAAATGAAAATTAGAGTATAATTTTCTTACAATTTGTAGATATTTGAACCTTGTAAAAAATCAGATGATTATTTTGTTAAATAGCAACTAGAAAATTCATATATTGTAATATATTAATTGTAACATAAATACACATTTTTCCTTTAATGTTTTTATGCAGTAATCAACTTAAAAATAGTGAACTTTTACAAACCATGGTCTAACATGAAGATCTTGATGTTATTCCATGATTTTGACGTCATAGATCTGTCAATCATGCCATTTCTGTTACAAACCATATATACCATGGATCTTACTCATGAACTTATTTAAACCAACTTATCCTTCGGATTTGTTGGTTTAAATAAGTTCATGAGTAAGATCCATGGTATATACATGTATAATACATATTTTGTACAGATAATGGGAAAAATATATATTATTTTCATTGAACTTTGGGAATGGAAATGCATGACATCCTTAAAGGGATATAACTCTAGTTAAAAAAGTATAATTTTAGAATCAAGTTAGAAATGTGCAAATGGTCTAGTCATTGAAATATAGTCAAACCTGTCCATGTGGTCACCTCTTGTAAGCAGTCACTTGTATTAAAACATCACCTTTTTCTTGTCCTGTCATGGAAAATATATGCATCGAAACTCTTTTAAGAGTTCAACTTTCTTAAAAGACCACTTTTTCTTTGTCCCAATGGTGACCTTGTCTAAATACAGGTTTGAGTGTACTACTGGTATATATATCTGTATTATTTATGGCTAATGTATTATGGAATTCAATATATTGATATCTTATCTACAACATAAGGGTAATAACAAAATTACCGAACACCGAGTAATCTTATAAAGGGAAAGTCAAAACTCATAAATCAATAAACAAACAAAATCAGTCAACAACCGGAAAACTGGGAAAACCGCAATGGCCCTGACTTGGTACAGGCATTTCTAAAGAAATGGTGGATTGAATCAGATTTTACGGCACCAAACCTCTCGCTTTCATTACGGTTCAAAGGTACAACATATCAGGGGGCAGTAGTGGTCGTTGGATTTACAACTACCTGTGGGATCAGTGCTAAAGTTGTGGGTTTGAACCCTGTTCATGGCGAGGTGTACTCGACACAATATTATGTGATAAAGTTTATCAGTGACTTGCGACAGGTCGGTGGACTTCTGCAGGTACTCCGGTTTCCTCCACCAATAAAATTAACTGCCACAATATAACTTTTTTAACATGAATAGGATCGATTTATCTTGTACAGTGATTAGGTAAACAGGTAAATTCATTAATCAATATGTTTGCTGTTTGAAAGGGATTTTATGTATAATTTATATTTTAAATAAACAACATGATATTTTACTGCAGGTAAAGATTTTTCTTTTTTCTCTTCAGGTACATAAACTAGTGCTACTCTCTGCTTGTCCTTTCATCTTGTCCATGATTACAGAGCATTCCCAGAATGCATCATTGAAAATCGAACTTCCTCAAGGAATCCCTTTAGATGTGACATCACAGCTTGTACATTATTTATATGATGGGAAAGTGACATTAACCTCAGACAATGTTTCACATTTTGCTAGAGTTGCCAATCTGTTTAAACTTACTCATTTGATAGACATGTGTAAAGATTTTGTGATTATGTTTGGTATGAGTCAGTCAATATTACTGGACAACGGAAAAGACGTGATTGCCATCTTGAAAAATGAAAGTGAAAGTCAATCTAATGTAAAAAAAGAAATAAAAAAATCACCTTTTAAAAAAACAATTAAAAAATTGTCTAAAGGAAAGACTGTTTCATTGAATAGAAAAGTGAAGGATGAGTCTAAAGATGGTTTTACCACTTCAACACCTTCACATTCTTATGGTACTAGGAGAGCCTCGATGAAAACAACTAACATCTCTATTATTAAAAATTCAATGGCAGAACCAGAAAATAGTTTCTTGAAGACTAATTCCAGTCCTACGTCAGAATCTTTTCCTCCATTTCAATCGAAACACCCAATTCATACAAATGCTGCATTCATAAACTCAAATAGAATAAAGAGTAAGGTCAACACTAGTTTTACTTCTGATGCTGGGATGTCAGAAACAGGAAGTAGAATTACACAGAGTGGCAGTAGTGAACAAACAGGAAGTGCCACTTCTGATTCAGGTTTATACAACATTTCAAGCATTAACAGTGACAGAAGTATTGAAAATGTAGAGCCATTTGAAAATATTGAAGATCTCTCAGATGATGTGGATGCTGATTGGAAACCACATACTAAACTGAAAGGGAAAACTTTCACGAAAAAAGGAAGAGCGGCTAAAGCATTTAAAAAATCATATGCTTCTTTCATCAAGTCAGCAAAAACAAAGTAAGTCAATAAACTTGAGAAAAAGAGGTTGGTTTAGGTTGATGGCGTTTAATGCCACTTTCAGCAATATTTCAGTTATATTGTGGCGTTCAGTTTTATTTGTGAAGGGAACCGGAGAAAACCACAGACCTGTCGTAAGTCACTGACAAACTTAATTACATAATGTTGTATCGAGTGCACCTCGTCTGAGTGGGATTCGAACTCAGAACATTAGTGGTGATTGGCACTTATTGCATAGGTGGTTGTACATCCAACTACCATACGATCACGACCATGACGATAACCTAGAGTGCAGTATATTGTGGGTTCAAGCCTTGTTTGGGTCAAACCAAAGACTGAAATATCTGCTTCTCTGCCAAGCACACAGCATAAGGGAGAAAGACCAAAAGACTGGTTGGCTCAGAATCGGGATAATGTGTCAGGATGAAGCAACAATTTTACCTGCAAACTCTGGTTTCAGTGAGATAGCACTATAAATATCCAATTATTGATTAAGCATGTCGGTCTAGTACAAAGCAGACATCGTCATCACTTCATTAAATGTACTTATTTTAAATTGTTCTTACTATGATATACAGTTGACTCTCGTTATCTCGAATTCGATGGGACCATGGAAAAAATTCGAGTCAACCGTAGTTCGACTCAAGAGGAGCTACGAAAACCGGAAGTGTAGTTTGTTTAATGACGAAAGGGAGACAACTCGAACGAAATTTTGAAGAGCTAACACCAGCATCGCATGTCCCGATTCTCGGAACAATTTAAAATTTATTCGATGTTTTTGTTGCTTTTTTTTCTATGTTAAATTCTTTGAATCTTGTGGAACAACTGATAACTTCTAGATATCTTTTTTGTATGCATGATTATGTTTTTCAGCTGTTGCATTGTCATTAAACTTCCCCCATCATGACGTATTTTTCTCTGTGCAATATTAACAATAAATTGTGTGTTTTTACGATTCAATAAAGTGTAAAAAAAAATTCCCTTTTTATTACAACTGTTAATTAAGAGTAACATTTTTTTTCAAATTTCTCAAAATTGAGAAATTATAATCAAAATTAATTTCCGACAATAGATAAAACACTTCCGTTGGGTACTATACATAATCATTGATGTATGCCGACCCAAGCGCACTTATAATATTATGAATCGATAATTTTTGATTGTACACATCTAACTTGTGTCATAATACCAAGCCAATTACTAATTAATTTGACAGATTGTGAAATAAACATGTGAAATATATATAGCCTAAGGTAAAAATGTCAAAGCCAATGACCGGATGTTTCACCTGTGAACCGATTTTAATCCCAAGGTAATACACATGTTTTGACAGGTAAATTCGACTTAACGAATATAAATAATATGGCTTTCTACATCTCGGGATCAAAACTTTTATTCGAGACAACCGAAATTTCGACTCAACAGGAGTCAAATTACATATATTTATACACAACGAAGTTCGGGACTTCGATAAAAATTCGACTCAACCGGAAATTCGAGTCAACCGAGTTCGAGACAATGAGAGTCTGAAATATTGCTCATTCGACAATAAATGACAATCACACACTCAATTAAGTTTGGCATGTTTTTTTTATAGAAATATTTCAGTTTCAAAAAGTTTATTTCAGCGATATCATGTGAACCGCGTCTAGTCGTGAAGTTACAATGGGGAATATATTTTTTTAAATCTTTACCATGTGAATGAATTATTTATACATCATTCTGTATTACCTGTAGTGCTATTTATTTCTTCAGGAAAACAACAGTTATTCCCCCTGAACAGAAAGAAACATATACCCTACGACCTCCACCAAAGAAAAGAGCCAAAGAATTCGCTAGGACAGAGTATGAGGAACTTGAAGATATCTTATCACGTCCAGCTGAGAAAGGAATTGTACATACCTTTTCCATGGAGACCAAAGTTCCTCCTCAAGATACAAAACAACGAGCAAAACGCACTCAGAGATTGATGAAAGCATCATCATACAGAGCCAGCCAGCTCTCAGCTGTTGTTGCACAAATTGAACAGAAGGCTGACCATATGCCTGAAAATGAGCGTCATTTCATTTGTGATATCTGTGGTAACCATTATATTTTTTCTAAAAGAGCTGTTACTCACATTATATCTGTCCACGATACTGAGTTAGAGGATGTTATAAGTGCTTTGTCCATTCGTAAGAAAGAAAAAGTATTGAAAAGGTGTGATATTTGTGGTTACGAGACAAAAGAACCAAATTTTTTCTACATCCATTTTCATCGCTATTTCCGTCACAGCGTCCCACTTCCTAAAGGAATGCAGCCTTTTAAATGTGAGATATGTGGGAAGGAATGTTTCACACGATTTCAACTGAAAGATCATAAATTGATACATCAGGAAGGCACCCCATTTATTTGTGAAAATTGTGGACAAGGTTTTAATAGTCGGACATGTTTGACGAGTCATGTGTTTCACAAACACAGTAAAATACGCAATCATAAATGTACTGATTATGGTTGTGATAAATCGTTTAAGACACGAACACAGTTGCTTGTTCACAATCGCTCACACACGGGAGAAAAGCCATTCCAATGTCCGGACTGTCAATACAAAAGCACAACACGGGGCAATTTGCGTCTGCATCTCACAAACAAACACAAGCATAAACCTGACATTGTCAAAAACATTATGATCAATTTGAAACCAACACAAGGAGATGAATTAACAATTGATTTAGAAGCAGATCTCACACCCTCAAATATTTCTATGCATATTATAACAGAAGACAAACAACCACATAGTTACAGTCAGAATATTACAACCAATCAAGAACCAGAACAGATTTATTCAAATGCGCCAGGTAGTCATGGAAACCAATCCAATGAACTAGGTTATGCAACTGTTGCAAATATTATTGCATCATCAGAACAACTCTTATATGACAATAGTGTCCCAGAGAACAGGCCAGTTAACGTTCCTATTCAACAATATACAACTCAACAGTCTCTCATTCTAAATAATATAGGACAGGATCAGCTTGACTTGCTACCCAGTGATCAGAATTTGCATACAGTACAAAACAGTCAAGGACTGGTACCTTCTGATAACTTACAGCAACATATTATCCTTCAAGACCCTCACAATACAGACCAAAATGAAAGTAGGATGCTGGAAATTAATAGAATTGCAATGCAGGAAGCTAGATCATTATTACAACAACAAGGTCAAATGCAAACCTTATCTAGTCCCGGCCAGAATGACCTCCAACATCAACGATTATCCCTCGTACAAGATACTGGCAATAAGCCTTTACCACAGCTAGTAGAAGTCCAGGAAATACATCCAGTATTTTTACAAGATCCTCAAAATAATGTTTTACAATATGCTAATGATGAGGATCAGGATTTATTGAGAAATAATGGGGGAAATTTTTTGCAGAAAAATTCGTCAAATCAAGGACAGATTTATTTATCAACTTCATCTACAGGTAATCAGTCTCATCAAAATTTACCCAAAATTCAAATCAGAATTCAGGACCGTGGACAGTTAGAATCAGCGGGAGTTCATGGACTTGCAATTTTATCTCCGAAAACATCTCATAGTGCAACTTCAAGTAACCAAGACAACCGACATCAGATGGAATTACTTCAAGCATCGCAAGCAAAGGTACCAGCAAAAATGTACTTGCTTGATGTTAACAATTTAGCAGGCGTTGAAGTTGACAGTGTCACAGCTTCGGTGGAACAAAGTCAGGTGACTAACACAGCACCATCTATTGACAATACGTCCACATTATCCCAACCGTATAATGATCCACAATTATTGTATCAGTTGTATCAACAGTATAACCAGAGTTTTCAGTAATGAAATGACTATACAGTTATCCCCCTTTATTAACCCCACCTATTCTGCAATGAAAAGATGGTCCCTCTTGATAGGGACAATTTAGTAGTACATACATTTTACTATTACAATGAAATTGAAATCTGGCCTGGTAAGAGAGTGGCCTTTGCAAATTTGGGGTCGATTATTTTGAATATGTAATTGATTACATTACAATTGCTTTTCAATTTTCATTATTAAATTACATTACAATCCCATCAATTCTCAAATGTAATTGATTAAATTACAATTACTTTTGAAATGTAATTGATTACATTACTAATTACATATAATGACTTGGCAACCAGTGTATATTCAAGTTTGCTATGTTCTTTCTCTTTATGATCATGTTTCAAATTTTTCCCCTTAAAGTTGGTAGAGTACAATATTATAATTGATATCTATTTTTTTTATATGTTATGTATTCAGTAAGGATTTTTGTTTTGGATTAGAATCTGTTAATCCTGAGATTGTTAAGTTTTACTAAAAAACTGATGTTTTTTTTTCACATTTACTCCAACCTTTTTTACTGACAGTTTTTTGTTTTGATTTAAAGTCATATTGACTCCTGTTAATTTTTATTTTGCCAGTATGTAATAAAACAATTAAAGTCTATTTAATTAGTTTGTCAATATCAGTTTTTATGATACTGTAGTTGAATATTACATTATTTATTTGTTGTTTATAATTTTGTTTCTTATGCATTGGTCCTATATCTCCACTTATCCATTTAATGTATTTTCATACTTGGAACTTAGAATCCCAGTTCAGTATTTCCATGTAGTGTTATTAATGAAATACAATTACATAATAAAACATCCATTATAGTTTCCCTCTTATCTTCATTCAGTCATATGCATGTAGCAAACATTATGCATATTTGATTTGATTTATGGTGTTTAATGCCACTTTCAGCAATATTTCAGCTATATCATGGCGACCAGTTTTAGTGGTGGAAGAAGCCAGAGTGCCCGGAGAGAACCACCGACCATGGGCATGCAACTGGTAAGCTTTGTCACTTGTGGCTGCGAGTCGAGTGCACCCTTTTTAAGCTCACTTTGCCAAAGGCAATGTGAGCTTTTGCCATCACCTGGCATCCGTCGTTTGTCGTCCGTTAACTTTTCACATTTTAATCTTCTCCTCTGATACCCCTCAGCCAAATGAAATGAAAATTGGTAGGAAGCATCTATTGAAGGTCCTCTCTAAAGATTGCACAGTTTGTCCCGGTCCATTAACAAACATGGCTGCCATATACAATTCTTGTTTCTTATTGGTCGATTTCTAAAATCTTCTCCTCTGAAATCGCTTGGCCAAATGAGCTGAAACTTGGTAGAAAGCATCTATGGCAGGTCCTCTATAAAGATTGCTCATTTAGTTCCGACTCGTTAACAAACATGGCTGTCACTGGCCATTCTTGTTTCTGATTGGTTGATTTCTAAAAAAATCTTCTCCTCTGAAACCGCTTTCCCAAATGAACTGAAATTTGGTAGGAAGCATCTTCGGAAGGTCCTCTATTAAAAGTGCTCATTTCGTCCCGATTCGTTAACAAACATGGCCGCCACAGGCAATTCTTGAGTCTGATTGGTCGATTTCTAAAAATCTTCTCCTCTGAAACTATTTTGCCAAATGAACAGAAACTTGGTAGGAAGCATCTCTTAAAGGTCCTCTATCAAGATTGCTCATTTAGTTCTGATCTGTTAATAAACATGGCTTTCAAAGGCCATTCTTGTTTCTCATTGGTTGATTTCTAAAAAATCTTCTCCTCTGAAAACACTTTCCCAAATGAACCAAAACTTGGTGGGAAGTACCTATGGAAGGTTCTTTATTAAGTTTCCTCATAGCAGAATGAAAGGTGAGTGAAACAGGCTCAACCTCTAGTTGTAATTTACAAAGCTGGGCGCAAAACCCACGTTGTGCTGGTGATAGGCCTGTATAGGTAATCCAACTACCTAACTCATTGAGCTACCAGGGCCCTTGCATATATTTGAACAGCTTTAAAATATAAAATGTTTATTGTGGATAATAAACTGGCAGTTTAATAACCTGTGCCACAGGTATAAAAGGTAATTAAGGTCTTATTATGACACTAATAATTACCATTTCTACTTTTCACATCTTTTCAAGGTTTTCTAGGATTTAATCTTTCATCTTAAGTGAAAAGTACCATCTTTTTAGTCAAATATATGTGTACCTGAATTAACTCTTGTAATATCTTATTTTCTTACATATCAAAATGAATTTCTATTGCATGTATAATTAATTTTATTGACAATGAAGATTACTAATACTCGCACAGGGAACTGTCACGTTTGACATTAAAACAATCTGTACACATGTTTACAACCACATCAGTGTTGTAATGGTCAGCGAACTCGCTTTGTGAGCGGTAGATCCTGGGTTTGAGCCCATGTGAGGTCAAACCGAAAGCTAAAATTGGTATTTACTGCTTCTTCACTGGGCACGCAGCATTAAGGTGGTATCTAACACTACAGGGAGATAAATCTTTAAAATCAGTTGAACGTTTTGATCATGTGATGTTTGTATGCAGATTTCAAGCATCTCTGTGATCAAAACCACATAGAGAAAAGCTGCTATGTGGCTAGTGAATTTATAGCTCTGAGTCTGTTGGTTGGAATTTGTTAAAATTTTGATATTTATTACAGTGGATATATTCAAACACACTGCCAAAAAATAAGAAAATTAAACGAGCAGATGAAAAGTTTACCTGAAGTGTATGGTACCACCTTAATTACAGAGTAAGAGTAAAGACACATCTACATTGTTGAATTGTAAAGGGTCTAACACCCATCACGCAAGTATTTTATGTTCAGTTATCCAACATTGTGCTCATTAAAAACATATTTACATGTGCAGTTTATCTCAGAATCATGATAATGTGTTCGAGTGGAGTGACATGTCTACTCGCGGACTAGAGCCAGCATGTGCACTATAACAATCCAGCTAATCCTGTTGGTGTAGTTCAAAGGGACATCATCTCATTGAAATTATAACTTGTTCTTGTCATGATATGGCTGAAAAATTGCTCTTTTGGCGTTAAACAACAATCACTCGTAAATAAATTTTTATTTAAATGACAAATGTATGTAAAAACCGAAGATATCAAAGGGTTTCAGATAACAAATAGCATGCAGCTGACGATAGAGATTCCATATAACTTTAATGAACAGCTTACAAGGGGTCCCACATAGCTGTAATTCATAGTTCTTGTTTAGTTGTATCTTTAATAGCCTTGTAGAAACAGCAGCATAACACCAAACCAACTACCTGGAAATGAGGGAAAAAACAGTTTAAATTGTTTCCTTATGTATACTAGGAGAGAAACTAGTAAACAAAATATTTCTACTTTAATTAAACAAAATCACCAGTTATGAAATTTTCATTATCAATTTTAAGCTTGTTCAGAATAAGAAAAAATAGGAGAAAAATGAAGAAAATTTCATACATTAAGATGTTTTCTGTTTACTTACTCATGTCTTAACTGAGAATATTTCTATAGGGCTTGGTTTAATGCCACTTTCAACAATTTTTCAATTATATCGTGGCTGTCAGTTTTGTTGGTTGGAAACCAGAGAAAACCATTGACCTGTCGCAAGTCACTTACAAGCTTGTTCTATAGAGATATATTCCAGTGAGTATGGAGTGCCATAGGTGTTTTGATTGTTATTCTTAATTTGCACCATTGTTCTCTCCGGTGTGATTACATCAAAGACTGGATTTGATCGGAATGTGAAAGTAAGCGATTTATCATTATGTTGATTTATCATTGTTGTCTACGTGTAATATAGTATACCTCCACATTTAGTATATATTAATTTACCTGAAGAGAACTCACTGCAAAGCAGGTCCAGCCAAATATAAGTATATTTTGTTTTATCCATGCTTCTAAGATATCATGACAACCCTAAAAATAGCATAAGACCATTTGCTTGCATAATACTATGACAATACTGAAACATATTATACATCTTACATTGGACTACAACCACCTTGTATATATATATATACGTTCCTGTATTTGTGTTTCAACTTGTATACACCCAGGCAATAGAACTGTTTCTGTCCTGTTGTGATTATCTTCAATAATTCTTTTGCAATAGTGTTTGCAAATATTATCTATATTTTTTGTGTGTGTAAAAGTATGGTGAACTAAAAAAAACCTGGTATAAATATAGCCAAATTGTGGTTCGTATGCGAGTTACCACTCAACATTGAAACAAATGTTCTCATCATATTTAATTTGCTATGATACAAACAGAAACTTTTTTCTGATGTCTTTTTATAAATATGAGTCTTTATTAATATAAGTTACAGTATCTATCACCACTGAGGTTGAGAGTTCGAATCCCGTCCATGGGAGGTGTACTCGATACAACATTATGTGATAAAGTTTTTCAGTGACTTGCGACAGATCGATGGTTTTCTCCAGGTACTTTGGTTTCTTTCACCAATAAAACTGACCACCACGATATAGCTGAAATATTGCTGAAAGTGGTGTTAAACATCATAACCCCTAATATGAATCACATCAAATACAACAAGAAAAAAACATGACTCCAAATATTGATATAAAGGGTTGCTTGAGCACATCCTATTTTTAATTAATAGTTTTCAGAGTAAATGTAACTGGTTGAGTCCCATATGTTTTTACACCATTAACATTACCTCATTATAAACTTTGGTTGAATCATGTGGTACTTTGTTCCCAACATTACAGGAAGTGTTGTTCATGTCTAGACAACAGCTAGAAGGTACCGTTTCCTTTCCTCTTGCCATCGCTAGGCCGATGTCTTGGTAGTACCGATAATATTGCCAGTCATCATATGAGTTATATCCACAACAGTGTAGCTAATAATATAAAACAGACACAAATTGTTTTTTGTCTGTATTTGTAACCTCTAATTTGATGTCCGGTACAACGAAAACATATTGGTTTGGTTTGATTTATGGTGTTTAACGCCACTATCAATATCAAACATATTTCAGCTATATCGTGGAAGTCAGTCATTTTATTGGTGGAGGAAACCGGATAAAACCACAGACCTGCCGTAAGTCACTGACAAACTTTATAACATAATGTTGTATCGAGTACACCTCGCCATGAAGGGGATTCGAACTCATAACTTTAGTTGTTATAAGCACTGATTCTACAGGAAGTTGTAAATTTAACTACCATACGATCATGACCACGACGGTTCCTAATACTAGTAACGTATTGGTTCTAAATATTGGTTCTATTCCTAATAACGTATTGCTATGGTTACTTTACCTGTATTTTGGTATGGTTACTTTACCTGTATTTTGGTATGGTTACTTTACCTGTATTTTGGTATGGTTACTTTACGTGTATTTTGGTATGGTTACTTTACCTGTATTTTGGTATGGTTACTTTACCTGTATTTTGGTATGGTTACTTTACCTGTATTTTGTTTTCTTGTTGATAACACCGTATCTGAGAGATGAAATTCAATACACAAAATAACATCTAAACGATAAATATGTCTAGCTGTAGCATTTATCGACAGATTTAAAGAGTACCGCTCGACTGCAGGCTAGGGGCTTTTTCACGATCGTTTTAGGGTAAGAGTTATACTCATTGTTGAAGACTCCTACAGTGATTGTCAAATAAAACATGGCGTTTCAATGGACTACGTATAATGTTGGATAGTCTCTCGTGTTCATTTACACCAACATCCTTTCTAATCACAAATTGTTCCTTTACTTTAATTTGTGTCTGAGTGTAATGTTGGATAGTCTCTCATGTTCATTCCATCCATATCCTTCTGACTAATACAGAGTGTTGAGTCTATGGTGTTTAACGACACTTTCAACAATATTTCAATTATATCGTGGCAGTCAGTTTTTTTTTCTTTTTTGGTAGAGGAAACCGTAGAAACCACATACCTGCCGCAAGTAACTGACAAACTTTAAATGTTGTATAGAGTACATCGCCAGAGCAGGATTCGAACTCACAATGTTAGTTCTTACTAATACATGTAAAAATGAAAACTACATGTATTGGTAATACTTAAAAAACAAACTACATGTAAAATGTAAACACAAAAAGAGAGCGCTTTGATTGATATTCTGTATCTCCAAGTCAACATAAAACCTTCAACAATTGACAAGTTAAAGACGGCCACTATCACTGGTTTTAACAGAATCTTGTAATTTGTAAATTATAACCATATGTGCCTTTTCTAATCACAAACTAGGCATCAATGAACAAGTTGTGAATTATGTACGCATAAAGGATATAGACATTGTTTCATATATTATATTCTAAAATATTTGTGCGATTATCGGACCGTCGGAGTATCGGTATGGTCCCGATAAATATGGGCAATGACTTTCTTCAGCGGATTGATCGTTGAAAACAAAGCAATTAAGCATCAAATTATATTATTTTCATAGTGTCAGAAGCGCCATTTTCATTTGACGGGAAAGTTCATCACATCGGGTCACTCGTCTATGACCCGTTATGGAGTTTCTTTAGATCTATACCATGCCGCGACATAATAGTAAATGAGAGCATGGAAACTACGAAGAGTGCAAAGGGGACAATCAGATGCTGTAGATCAGACAATACAATGATCAAAAGAAAAAGTACAAAAGAACAAACAATTGAGAGATGTGATTTTAAGCAGATTGGGTTGAACATTTCCGTCTGTGTGTTTTTGTTTTTGTTTGTTTGTTTGTTTGTTTGTTTTGTTTTTCTGTTTTTGACTTACTTGACTTTGGATTGAGTTGACCACTTCTCTGTGTTCTCTATTGTTTTATTGACTTACTTTACTTTGTATTGAGTTGACCACTTCT
>MJUT01024224.1:0-12901 GCA_002080005.1 Gigantidas platifrons
TCACAGAACTGTGGTGTGATAACAATACATGTACATATCTACATTTTGTATATTCTGACCACGAGCACAATAGTAAGCTTTTCCTGAGTCACCAATAAGTTGCTATTTTCTGCTCTGGGGTATCTAGCAATTTCCAGGCACTTCATTTAAATTTCAGAAAGTCCTGTTTTTTACACTGAATTTTTATAATTTTCATCAAATTTTATAACCATTTAGGTGAAAAGTTTACTTCAGTCACCATAAAATACTTAACAAAAATTTTGTTAGCAGTAAATGTATCATCTACATCTACCTTTAATATATGCAGCAACACATTGACATCTTTGTCTTCAAATAATAATAATTTTTTTTTTTTTTTAAAACATTCAATTTTACAACACATCATTCTTTAATTCACATCTGAGGATTAATTGCAATACATGTACACTGAACTGCAAAAGAAACGTCGTATTTTCCGAAAACTAAAATTTTGAAATATTTTGACAAAATTTATTGATTCATTTTGGTTAAGGTATTTTACCTTTAAATCATGCTACAATCGCATTTAAATCTCTGTTACGGCTGACCGCGTTCATTAAATCGGTCGTCCTAAATTTCATGATGATGATATGCACGCTGAATCCGTGCTTCATTAAGGGTATTTAAGACGTACGAAGTGTTTGTGTCATCATTATCTGTTTGATGCAGTACTGATGCCACGACTGAACCCACGACAAAGAGAACTGGCAATTGGACGTTTGAATGCTGGACAGCGGCCTCAAGTCGTTGCAAATGCATTTAACTGCAATGTACGCACTATCCAACATCTACGCGAACGCCACAATGCATCAAACAGCACAAATGACCGCACACATAGTGGTCGCCCCAGAGTGACAACAGAGCGTCAGGATCGCTATATCTTGAGACAGCATCTCCATAACCGCAACTCATACTGCTCGGCAGACAATAGGCATTAATCAGAGACCAATTAGCGATGATACAGTCCGGCGCCGGTTGAAGTCCTGTAACCTGAGATGTCGTCGTCCTGCTAGGGGTCCTATCCTCACACCACGTCATCGCCATGAATGACTACAGTGGGCCACCCATCGTCAAAATTGGCGACATCAGCAGTGGAGAACGGTTATCTTTTCAGACGAAAGCCGTTACTGCATTTCAAATGCAGATGGCAGGGTGCGAATCTGGAGAAGACCGGGCGAAAGGTATGCTGATAACTGCATGATGGAAACAAATGTATGGGGAGGCCCAAGCATTATGGTATGGAGTGGAATCGGCTTGAACCAGAAATTAGGGCCTGTTGTATTCCAAAATCTGGGTCCAGGTAGAGGAAATGGTGTTAATGCAGCCCGTTATACCGATCAAGTTCTACGACCGCATGTTGTGCCACATTTTGCACGCCACCAAAACCACACTTTCCAGCATGACAATGCATGTGCGCATTCTGCAAGAGCTACAAGGGACTTTCTACAGCAGAACAACATTACAGTAATGCCTTGGCCCGCTCTTAGTCCCGACTTAAACCCAATTATTGAACATCTGTGGGACGAGATTCAGAGAAAACTTAATGACATCCGTCCAAGTCCTACAACTGCTGTGGAACTTCAGGCATCTTTTCTACAGGTGTGGGCTACAGGAGATGTCGGGCCGTAATCAACGCCAATGGAGGACACACACGCTACTGAGTGGTGACCTGTATTGATCGGTCTTGTGATGTAGTGGTGAAAAACATTATCAATGAACAGTGAGTGAACTGAAAGGATGTGAATCTGTGCAATAACAATGAATTTTATACTTCAATTAAATAAAAAATATGCCATTTATTTTTGTATCATTTTTGCCTCTAATTACTGCGACGTTTCTTTTGCGGTTCAGTATATATAGTTTTATGAGATATAGAAGACTGTCAACTGTATACAAGTGAGTAACACATGTGCATCATTCTTCTTCTTCTTACAGCAATCCATCCACCGGATGATCACTAGCTGTTGCGCATGCGTGGGATAACATTCATAAGGAAATAATAATATATATTCAGTCAATTTGTAACATATTTACTAGTAGTGCAAAACAGAAATAAATTTTGTGGTTAAAACTATTTACAATTTCATTTTTATTTAGATTTGTGATTGTAGGTGGCTGAGAGCAGTTAGTTTTAGCTGTTCTCTAAACGTGTTTGAGGTAGTAAATTCCAGTAAATGATTGTGTTCGGAAAGAATGAGTATTTGTACGGATCTTTGAATGCATGAAGATGTCTGTATGTAAAAGGATGAAATTGTCTGATTCTTGAGTCTGTTGGTATTAACTGCAACCATATGGTGAACAATCTTGCAAAACATAATAAATTTTGCTTTGAGTCAACGTTGTTGTAGTGTAGGCCAGATGAGAGTTTGGAGCATATCTGTGATGCTGCTATTCATTGCAACATTGAAATTAAATGTTCATTTAGTAAGTCAGTCAGGTAACAAGTAATATCAATTTTGAAAATGACTTTTTACTGAAATGATGTCTTTACGCATCGCGATCATTTTCACTTTGTTCGATGTCCCGTTCTTTTGTTTATGAAGGACGTAATAGGATGTCTTGATCTTGATTGGATATGATGTTACGTCCAGAGACATTATTACATCGCACGTGCTTCAATGTTAAACATATTACTGGGACCCCCTTACTATATCATGATACGTAGCATGCATGAGATTATTCTGAATTAAACAACTCGTTTATTTAATGAAAAAAAATCATACACAATAGTGTGCATGAAGTTAATTTTAGTTAAACTCATCACATGACTTGTGGTCTTCCCTGGACCACAGGAATCAGAAATTTTATCAATATGATGAGAAATACGTCATATGGGTAGTGAAACGAACAGGAATACAACGCCGTTTTGGAGAAATCGGCTCTGGCTCTTTAAACCTCCGAAAAATTAATAAAAATTGTCAACACTCTAACCAAATAACATTTTCCTACAATTATATCTCATTGTTCTCTTCTCTAATCCTGTCAGTACCCAATTTTATCGTCTCAGTTGACAGTTCCACTTTACCGAGAAGCCATTGTGTGATGTCACATTCTCTCCCTTTATTGTTACGAAAATTTACCATTGAAAATAGTTAACGGTAATTATAGGTATCGTTGACCCCCTCAGTTGATGAAAATAAATAAATACGCCACAAAACTGGAACATTTTAATTTTTTTATATCTTAAACAGTATATACTTTTTGGTTTTATCGAGTTTGTTCCGTAGTCAATGTGACATCACACAATGGCTTCTCGGTAAAGTGGAACTGTCAACTGAGACGATAAAATTGGGTAATGACAGGATTAGAGAAGAGAACAATGATATATAATTGCAGGAAAATGTTATATTTTTATTTGGTTAGAGTGTTGTAGTAGATCGTAGAGTGATGTGTGCTGACGAGTACTAGAAATACCCATCATGCAACAGAACTATACCACAAGCCATTACTAAACAGACGCCTGAATATACAGAAGCTAAAAGGATACTCTACAGTGTACTTGTAGCGGAATAACAGATTGGTAAGTAGTGGCAATTTGTTACATTGGCGCTGCAACTAAAACGAATTTGTTAAGGGGAAATTGTGTGTAAAAGTGGTTTCTTGGTGAAACCGCAAATCCGCCATTTTGAATTTCTGACTGCGCAGCAGGTCTTGGCACTTTCAGGGGAAACTGTCCTGGGTTAACGCTTGGGGTATCCAAGGTTGACTTTAAAGGAAGTTTCAGGGTTAAGGGAAAGTGCGCAAGTAGGGTTTCCAGTCAGGGTTCAGAAGGTTTTATCATTTTTTGTGTATTTTTCACCCGTGGCATGGGGGAAGACTCCTTGCCAAACCACGTGTGAACCCCAATCCCCAATTCGCCCACCGGAAGCAGCCCATTTCGAGAGCCATCTTGAAAAAGTGAGCTGCTTCACTAAAACTTCGTAAGTTTCCTGTGTTTATTTAAATATTTTTCACTGCCCATCAGTGAAAAATAATTTCAAAATCCTGTTTAATTAAGGGGGAAAAGGTTTATAAAACAAAATAGCCGGCCCAGTGTACAAATCTGGTCCGTTTTTAAAAATATTGCAAACACGCATACACAACCCAACCAAACACGTGTTGTTGTTTTTCGTGTTTTGAAAAATGTCGCAAGTTTTTATAAACTTTTGTCCAATTGAGGAGCTGATGACACTCCCGGGAGTGGGGACTAAGGTAGCCGAAAAAATCCTGGACATGAGGGAGGCAAATGGGAATTTGATATTGGATGATTTACGGCATGTGCCGTATTTAAAGTTGACCCCCCAGTTATTAAGAGGTTTGGATTTTTCCCCGTTGCAGGCGGGGGAGGGGTCAGGGCACAGGAGATAATCCGTAGATGATAGACATAAGGAGAGGGTCAGGAGTGTTGACCAGTTGTTGGAGGAGTGGGAAGGGGCAGGTCCAGGTCACCCACAGGGATTGGGGACAACAAGCCCGGGGCCCACCAACAACAGAAAAGCCCTATCAGATTAAGCAGGAAGGAGAGTGGTGGCAAAAAACACAGTCACCCAACAGATTAGAGGACGACTATGGTGAGCTGGATTCAGCTTTTATGGAGAAAAAGGCTCCAGATGGTGAGGACCGGGGATATTTTGAGGGTTTTGGGGGAAATCCGGGTGAAACAGCTCTGGGACAATCAAAGTCGCCATCAGTGAGACGAGCGCGTCGCGATGATTTTGAGTTGGAGTCGGGCCGTGAGGAAAGGGAACGGGCAAATGTGCATGATCTCCAAAATAGGCCCGCAGGCATGGGGTATGCATCCCCCAGGGGACAAGGTCTCCTTCATCGTGGGCCCCATCTAGGCAGAGGGGGAATGAGACATGCACGGACCGGGCATGCAGGCCCGTACCCCAGCCTATAGGGAACACTATTGGCAGGATAGGGGGGGTCGTCAGTCCCCTCCGAGGACCACCGGAGGGGAGTGGATTAGAGACCAAAGTACCCCCCTAACCAGGGAGAGTAGGGATAGAGCAAGGTATACCCCAGGAAGAGAACGAGATACCCCTAGTGGCCTCAGCAGAAGAGAGGAGGGAGAAAGGGGACAACCCTGTCAGAGAGGGGGAGACTTTGAGGGCACAAGGGGGAGAAATCCATATACCCCCCTGAGATCAGAGAGTGGGTGTAGGCCCAGGTATACCACGGGTAGAGAATCCGACACCCCGAGAGGTTACGACAGGAGGGAAGAGTTTGAGAGGGAAAGGGCCCAGAGGGGGAGGGGTAAAAGTGTAAGTTTGCCCAAGTCCCTAAAATTCGACGGGAAGTCCAACTGGAAGGCGTTCTATGCCAAATTATCCCGGTATGCAGAGGTCAGCGAGTGGTCAGAAGGGGAATGTAGTGACCAGTTGTGCTGGTGCCTTGATGGGAAGGCCAGCAAGTACTATGCCCTGATGGTCGAAAGGAATCATGACATGGCCTATAGGGACCTAATAGGTAAATTGGAAAAACGGTTTGGGTTCAGGGAACTCCCAGAGACTGCACAGGTACAATTCAGTAATGCACGTCAGACTCAGGAGGAGCTCCTGGAGGACTGGGCGGACCAGGGCTTTCCGGGAGCTGCCTGAGACCCACATGTACCAACAAGCGGTAGTGAGGTTTTGCCAGGGGGCTGCTGATAAGGAAGCCGGAGGTTATGCCTCTAACATCCGGCCCTCCACCATGGATGATGCTATTGATAAGATGAGATGGCATCAGCACAATCATCAGGCTATTTATGGGCACCCTTCCCGCAAAGAGGTAAAGCAAGTGTCCCCAGGGCACTACAATGGTAGGGTAGATAGTGGGGAAGCTAAGGTCTTTGTTGTGGGGGCCAACAGGGGAGAGGAGTAAAGTTTGAGGAGAGAGGTGGGGGAGATAAAGTCCAACCTTGCCGCACTCTCTGCTCAAATGGCAGGAATGATGGAGGAGTTAAAGAGAAGTCATTCTAGTGGGTATCGGACTCCACCCCAGAGTCCTTCCCCCAGAAGGGACGATAGGCAGGGATGTTACCACTGTGGGGAAGTGGGACAATTAAAAAGGGAGTGCCCAAAATACTTGGGGTCACCCAAGGTGGAAAAAAAGGTGTCTTTTCAGGACAATAAGGGGGCTTTAAACTACAAAGGGGCAACTCGCAAGGCCTGAGCCCGCCCCGTAGTAGCAACGAACAAGGTCTCAAGGAATCAATGGACAGCAAAGTGGCACCTCCCATCTTGAAGGGAGGAGGGGAAGGAGAACCAAGGGACAGCCCCAAGGGGAACGGGGACGTGGGAAAGCCCGCCAACTAAAGACCCTCCGGGTACTATGAAGCCGGAGGAAAAAGGCGGGAATCAGAACCCTGAGGTTCATCCAGACACAGGGGTGAAGGTTTCACGGGTGACCAGCTTGGAAAGGCTCAGCTGGGTGGTCGGTTTGTCAAGTGGAGAGTCGGTAGAGGAGGGGAAAAATAACCCAGGGGAGCCCCCAATCTTTGATGGAGCAGCAGAATCCTATCTGGGGTACGGGTCCTCGGATGAGGAGTTAGCCGAGGAGGGGGAGGTCACCCTGGTGGGCATGGACGGGGCAGAGTTCATGGGGAATGAACCGGCCCGGGAGCAAGAGGAGGCACCAGGTAGTGAGCTGGAGTCAGACGAGATCGAGGAGGGGGAAGATGGGGCTGTGACAGTGCTCAAATTGTCCAATGGGGTGATGTTTACAGTCCCAATTGAAGTACAGGGCATGCGGCTACAAGCCTGTAGTGGATACGGCCGCACAGGTGACCCTGGTGTCGGAAGAGTTTTACAAATCCCTGGACCCAGCCCCGCCGATCCATAAAGAGGTAGTCATGAATACGGCGGGAAAGGGAATGCAGATGAATGGGTTTATTGTGGGCCCTTTCCAAGTAGTTCTGGGAACACATCAGTTCTCAGTAGACATTTATGTGGCCCCAATAGAGGAGATGTTGTTGGGTTTGGACTTTCTAGAGTCAAATGGGGTGTCTCTGCATCTCAAGGAGAGGAAGCTCCAGATAGCAGGGGAGGTTATACCCATGAGCTGGGGAGCAGGCAACCCCGTAGTCAGCGAAAACGAGGTAGGGGTGTCCCTAGTCAAGGGTTGTCGGGTACCCCCTAATTCAGTCATGCGAGTGGGAGCCCAGTTGAGTGAGTCTATAGGGAAGGATTATATTGTGAGGGCCACGACCAGGGGAGAGATCCTCATACCTCTGACACTGCATAAGGGGGGTAACAATCCTGTGGTCTGTTTGATAAACCTGTCGGACCACCATGTGGAGCTGGAAAAAGGGGTAGTGTTATCATATGCTGAAGAGGTAGAACCGAAGGTGGAGCCGGTGGGAATTAAAAAGGTAGGGGTTGCAGATCAGGAGGTCCAAGGGGGAAAACGAACGGGGAATCCCCGAACATTTGGCCAACCTATTCGAAAAGTCGAGAGGGGAACTGGATGGGCAGGAACAAGGGCGTCTTCGAGAGCTGTTATGTGAGTTCGAAGATGTGTTTGCAAAAAAACGAGTTCGACTTGGGGAAATTTGATGCCATTACTCATGGCATTGACACGGGAAGCAACCGCCCAGTAAAACAGAGGATGAGACGTACACCCTTGGGGTTTGTGGGGGAGGAGGAGGCCCAATAAAAGAAAATGCTGGGGGCGGGGGTGATCCAGCCATCGGTGTCGGAGTGGGCATCGGCTCCGGTCCTCATCCGGAAATGGTGTGGGTCTGTGCGGTGGTGTGTGGACTACCGGGCCTTAAATGCTCTGACCACGAAAGATGTGTTTCCCCTGCCATTAGTGGAAGAGTGTCTGGACACTTTAGCAGGGAATATATGGTACTCCAAGCTAGACGCCAACTCGGCGTATTGGCAGGTGAAAATCAAACCAGAGGACCGGCCCAAAACCGTATTCATTACCAAATACGGGTTGTTTGAGTTCGCTAGAATGGCCTTTGGACTCTGCAACTCGCCTGCAACGTATGCGCAAGTGATCAATCTGGTGCTAAGGGGTTTGAATTGGAAAGTGGTTCTGGCCTTTTTAGACGATATTCTAGTCCTGGGAAAGGACTTCGAGGGACACCTGACCACCCTCAAGGCGGTTTTAATGAGGTTTAGGGAGTATGGACTCAAATTGAAACCGAAAAAATGTGAGTTGTTTCAGAAGGAAGTAGAGTTCCTGGGTAGAGTAGTGGGACCCAGGGGAATGCACATAGGGCCAGGATATGTCAAGGACATAGGGGAATGGCCGAGACCCAGAAACACCAAGGAGGTGGAGAGGTTTTTGGGGTTCACCAATTACCATCGGGCCTTCATTAGAGAATACACCCAGCTGGCAATCCCCTTACAGGCCCTGACGGGGAAGCGGGCATACCGATGGGGGGAGGAGCAAGAGGGGGCGTTCAGGGCACTGAGGCAAGCAATGGTGAGGGCCCCTGTCCTCGCCCTACCCAATGCCACGGATCCGTTTGTGCTGGACACGGACGCCTCCGACTCCGATCGATCAGTGGGGGCCGAACTTATTCAAGTTCCGGGGGGAGAAGAAAGAGCAGTTGCATACGCGAGTCTTACATTGACTCCGGAGCAACAAAAATACTGTACCACCCGCAAAGAACTACTGGCGATCATCAGGTCCTCCCGACAGTTTAGACACTACCTGTTGAGAAGACATTTCACGGTCAGGGCGGACCACAACAGTCTGACCTGGCTGATGAACTTCAAGGAACCGCAGGGACAACTGGCCAGATGGGTCGAGGAATTGAGCCAATTTGATATGGAAATCCAGCATCGGCCAGGGAAAAAACATGCTAATGCGGATGCCTTGTCCAGAATCCCAGGGGGGGAACCCTGTTCAGAATTCTGTCTAAGGGTCAAGTTGCAGGATTTGCCCTGTGGGGGGTGCCCTTACTGTACTCGGGCACAGTCAAACTGGTCCGGATTTGACAAGGAGGTGTATGACGTGGTTCCCCTGGCACACAAGCCTCGCGATCAACCCGTTAGTGGGGGTCAGGACCGGGCAGTGGAAGAGAAGGGCCCACGGGTGGCTGAGGTACATTTGTATGGGTCTCTACGGGGGAAGTGGGTACCAGGCTCCGTGAGGAAAGGGTGAAGGAAGTCAAAGTGGTTCAGGAGGCGGCAGGGATAGGCATAAGGGGCCCAGGTGAGGACGAGATGAAGACACAGCAGAGAGTAGACCCTGAACTAGCATGGGTGATCCAGTGGAGGGAAACAGGAGAGGAGCCAACTGAGGAAGGGTTGCTCCTGGGGGACCCTAGAAGTAAATATTACTGGATCAACAGGGAAGTGTTTGTCCTGGAAGGAGGGAGTTTGTGGAGGAAGGGGGAAGAGGGGAAACCAACAAGGAGGGTGGTCCCCAAGAAGTTTAGGGAGCAAATCATGAAGTTGTGCCACGATCCCCCATTGGCCGAACATCACTCAGGGTATCGAAAGGACAGTCGAGAAAGTGAAAGTTAGATATTATTGGAGGGGGATAAGCACTGATGTCTCTGCTTATGTAAGGGGGTGTAGGGAATGTAACCAGAATAAGAAAGCAACAGTCACGACCAGGCACCCAATGTTGTCCTATCATGCGGGGGCACCAATGGAAAAGGTACATTTAGACTTTATTGGGCCCCTTCCTCGGACTGAGCAGGGGAATGAGCACATATTAATGATGGTAGATCAATTTACCAAGTGGGTCGAGTGTATCCCTCTGCCTTCCCAGAGTGCGGATGGAATGGCTCGAGCCGCGGTAAATCAGTTCTTCGCCCGGTTCGGGTGCCCATTTCAGGTGTTCACGGACCAAGGGCGAAATTTCGAGTCTGCCTTGTTTCGGGCAATGTGTGACCTGCTCCATATTCATAAGTCCAGAATGACCCCATACCGTCCGTCGGCAAACGGACAAGTCGAGCGATGAAATCGTACACTGATGGCGGCGGTGCGTTGTTTCATAGGCAAGAATCAGCGTACATGGGACCAATACCTCCCGCAGCTGGCGGGGGCATTAAGAGCCTCTGTTAATAGAAGCACTGGATATACCCCCAACCAGATGATGTTGGGGAGGGAGATTAGCTTGCCTGCGGAACTGATGTTCGGTGGTCCGAAGCGGGCTGGGCCGCTGGACGGAGATCGGTACGTAGGGGAGTTACAAACAGCCATTGAAGGGGCTCACCAGTTGCCCAGAGAAAATCTAAAGCTGGCTCAGAAAAGAATGAAGCGAGATTACGATGTTAAAGTACGAGTAAGGGAGTTAAAGCCGGGGGATCTGGTGTACCAATTGGACACCGCTACTATCAAAGGGAAGAGTAGAAAATTGAGCCCCTCATGGAAAGGGCCAGGGGTGGTGATAGAGAAGCTGACCCCTTATCTGTACCGAATTAAGTTGAAGCGGGCGATACTCACTGCCAACCATGATAGATTGAAATTGTGTCTGGACAGGGAGGTCCCCGTTTGGGCCCAGAGATTGAGCTAGCAAATCTTAGCCGGGGCAGGAATTGGGGAAGGGGACGACCAAGGGGTTGCTAGGTGGAAGCTGTACTGTGTGTGTCGGAAGCCATACACAGGGGAGTTTATGATCAGGTGCGAAGAGTGCACTGAGTGGTATCATGGTAAATGTGTCAAGATGACCCCGGAAGAGGTGGAGACTATGGGGGATTTTGTGTGCTCGGGGTGTCAGAGGCATCCCCGGGAGGTCGTATAGATGCAGAGGGGGAGACGGAGGCAGGTATTGGGGTGAAGGGGGAGATGGGGAAGTCAAGTGGGGCCCGTTGGTATGAGGGCTCTGACTTGACGGGCGCTGGGTGGCTAGACCATTGGCCCTCCTGTGACCGGTGGATTTTATTTTTTGTTGCAGATGTCGCAGGAAGAAGAAGCCCAGGATTTGGTAGAGATGCTGTCATTGGGGGACAGTGACAGCGAGATGTTCCTAACCGCGGAGGGGGCCTCGTCCGATGAGGGGACAGGCCTATCTGAGGAGGATGGCGGAGGCCCCGGGCCAGAGAGAGGAGGAGAGGCCGGCTGGGGCGAAGGCCTCAGGCTCTCAGCAGGAGGTTGATCCTCCGGGCCCTAGGCCCGGAGGAAGAAGAACAAGGGAAAAAGCCGGTATGGGACAGGTAGGCGGGATCGTCGCCGTCGGAAGGCTTTGCAGACGGTGGAGGTGGCCCGCCTGGTCAGTAGCACGGGCCCAGGCTCTCCGGCCCCCCACATCACTGTAGCTCCAAAGGACGCCGGAGGGGACCTCCAGTCACCCGAAGTTTCGGCGACAACTGGGGAACCCTCCGGTCAGGGGTGCCCTATGGTGGGGTGTGGATGGAGGGTCCTCGACCTGAAGGGACATTGCCTCGGAGCCCATGTTCCGGAGGTCTTCCGAGATTTGTCCCTCACGGGGGAGGATTTCGGGAGGGTCGGGGGTCTGCATTGCAGACTATCCTGAGGGTGCTTGGGGGATCGGGGGGGGGACCTATTTGGGTATGTTGGGGGGGCTGTTGGGCACCATAGGATGCCTGGAGGGCCACAGCGTAGAACTGGCGGAGGTGGCGGCTATGAGGGAGGTGTATCGGGTCGAGGGATGGGAGATTCCGTCTGGATTCTCCTTGGATCCCCCGAACTCTCCAGCTGTTCTCATGCACTGGAGAGTCCTCATAGAGCTGTTGGGACTCATGCCTGCCCCGAAGCGGGAAGCGCTGTGTAGCCTCCGGTTCCCTAGTAGTGGCCCGGGGCTAGTGAGTCCAAGGGGTCCTCCGGCTGTACCGTCAGTGGTTGACCGGCCGGAGGCACCGATGGAGTGGACCTTGGGGACGGTGGCCAGGGAGGAGAACATGAAGAGGGTCCTTGGTGGAGGACGGGGTGTGGAGCCCGGCAACCCAGTAATGGGGGCCTCTGGGTTCTCTGCACCTCAGCCGGTGCCCCTCTTCAGTCTGAAGCCAGTGCCATCTCCCCGTCTAGCCAGTTTGGGGAGGGGGTCTTCAAGGCCGCAGCCAGGGGGCAGCGGGAAGACGACCCAGCCATGGGAGAGTCTCCGGTTCCTGTTCCGGATGCAATGGACACCCATTTTCATCTGGATAGGTCTGGACTGGAGCCTCGTACTGGGGTCCAGGAATTCTTGGCTGCGTGTCCGGCGCCCGGTCCCAGGCAGCGGGTCAATCTGGTGGGCGGGGTGCTTGTGTTTTGTGACCCCAAAACGTGGCCCAAGGACCCGGAGCAGTTGAGGCTCCCCGGGGGATTTGCGGTGGCCGCAGGAGTCCACCCCAAACATGCCAGCCAGTTCGGGGATTGCTACTTTGATCAGCTGTCCCGACTGGTGGACTCACCGGCTGTCACTGCCCTGGGGGAGATTGGGCTGGATTGCAGTGAGGGTGCTAAGCCCTTTGCTCGCCAGTACAGTACCCTGCTGTGGGCACTATCTCTAGCTCGTCCTTACATGCCTCTGGTCTTGCATGTTCGGGCCTCGGAGGACAACCTCCGGGAAACGAACTGCCTGTACCGGAGGGTACTTGGGGCGGTGCTGGAGAAGGTCCCCAACTCTCGGCAGGGGATCCATCTCTACTGCTTCCATGGGGACATGGCCTCGGTCAAGCTCTGGCTGGACTCTTACCCTGAAACCTACTTTGGTTTCACCATGATGGTCAAGGGGTTTGAGGAAAGCCAGAAGCGAGGGTTACAGGCAGTGCCCAGTACCAGACTCCTCTTGGAGTCTGATTCGCCCCACTTGCCAGACGTGACTGGCTCTGTCAACCACCCAGCCCACCTGCTTAGGGTGGCGGAAGAGGTCGCTCGGGTGAGGGACCAATCTCCAAGGGACGTCCTCCGGGCAGGTCTGGCCAACGGTCGGGCTCTGTACCGGAGGAAGTAGGAGTTTGGAGTCTAGGGGGAGTCACAGATAGACGGGGGAATGGGGACAGAGGGGAATTGTT
>MJUT01024224.1:60896-76802 GCA_002080005.1 Gigantidas platifrons
TATGTCTTACTTGTATACTATGATGACGAGAGGTGGTACTGGGAATTATATTGTGGTACACTATTATGTCTTACTTGTATACTATGATGACGAGAGGTGGTATTGGGAATTATATTGTGGTACACTAGTATGTCTTACTTTGTATACTATGATGACGACAGGTGGTATTGGAAATTATATTGTGGTATACTATTATGTCTTACCATGTATACTATGACGACGAGAGGTGGTATTGGGAATTATATGGTGGTACACTATTATGTCTTACTTTGTATACTATGATGACAAGAGGCCCTTGTGGTGATATAGAGCTCTCGGGTTGATACGGCATGTGATACAGATTTTGACATGTAATATTCAGTATATATCTTACTTTGTATACTAAGTTATATTTAGGTTAGTCCAGAAATACGTCGTGCGCACTAAATGTGATATCTATGTTAACATATCTTCGTTAACGCGAGAGCGCTCTTAGTTTTTGGCCGATCAACATAATTTTTGGTAGGAAGCATTATTACACTATTATTTAGAGCGAGTTCGAAAATTATGTCCTGTGACCCCGACCTCCATCCAAGATGGCCGCCGTCAGCGGACATAATTTTAACAAAGGGCCCTATCGGAAATTTTTTTATTTTTTTTCCTCTGAAACCCAATAAGCCAATTTAAAGCAAACATGGTATGAATGGTCCTTAAACGGTCAACTTTCAAAATTATATCCAGTGACCCAGACCTCCATCCAAGATGGCAGCCATCAACGGACATAGTTTTAACATAGGACCGTATTGGTAATGTTTAAAAATCTTCTCCTCTGAAACCAGTGAGCCAATTTAAAAGCAGACATGGCATGTATGGTCCTTCAGTGGTCAATTTTCAAAATTGTGTACGGTGACCCTGACCTCCATCCAAGATGGTCGCCTTCGGCAGACATAGTTTTAACATGGGAAAAATCTTCTCCTCTGAAACCAGTAAGCCAATATAGCAAATATGTCATCGATGGTCCTTAGGTGGTCAACTTCCAAAATTGTGTTCAGTGACCCCGATCTCGGTTAAAAATGGCCACTGTCAGCGGACATAGTTTTAAGATAGGACCCTATGGGAAAATTGCTTAAAAGCGTTCTTATCTGAAACCAGTCAGCCCATTTAAAGCAAACATGGCATGGATGGTCCTTGGGTAGTATACTTTCAAAATTATGACGGGTGACCACGACCTCCATCCAAGATGGCTGCCATGAACAGACATAGTTTTAACATAGAACCCTATGGGATTTGAATAGTAGCTTAGATGTATTCGTCATGCAGACATTCTTAAGAGGACTTATTTATGTCAGGTGAGCGATACAGGCTCACCTGAGCCTCTAGTGTATAGTTACTTACTATTATTCAAAGTTGTCTTAAGCTTTTGAGTTGAAATTACGTAGATCTGACTGATGCTCATGAGTTAATTATATTTTATTGTGTTAATTAGAGTAATTAGTATATGACATGATAATCTGAGTATTTTCTATCATTTTGTATAAATAGAGCAGACATTTATTGTTAGGGATCGTGAGTTCCGAATCATTCACAAGTGTTTAAAACTGCACTAGCACGTTGTATTTGTATTTGTATTTTGTATTTTTGTACTTTTTGTGTATATTTGTTTTTGTGTATAGATGTCAAGATGTCAAAGCCAACTAATGATGGCTTTGATCTCGACAATTATGATTTAGAAGCCTACGCTAGTACGTTGGAAAGCGAACATCCGTCGAATACCGACTGTGAAATGGATTCGCAAAATGTATGGACGCCGGTTCGTCGTCATAAAAAAAGTAAGGCCTCTGGGTCTCCTCTAAATCAATCTTCATATAGTGAAGCTGTGCATTCCACAATTAAAAAGGTGCCCCAAACACCCAAGCAAAGAAATGTAAATAATATAAACAAATATATATGTATTGTTTATTGTAGCTCAGAAAAACTTGGTAAACAAAACCAAATTAAAATACAAAAATTAATGTCCAACCAGGTTGGAACTGTTAAAACTATTAACAGCACAAAAGCAGGTAATTTGATTGTTGAATGTATTGATAACCAACAATGCAAAAAGTGTTGAAATCAACTCACCTTGGTGAGTGGTTAATCAAGGTATATGTACCCAAATCCATGAGTACATCAGTAGGGTGTATCTATAATGTACCTCTAGATATTACAGAGGAATACATTAAAGATGTATTGAAACAGGAAAATGTGTCAAATTGTGTCAGACTTGCATATTATAATAGGGAAAAAAAGAAAGACAACCCTCTACTACTGTCAAATTGTATTTTAATGTCCTTGAACTCCCAGTGAAAATATCTCTAGGTTTCAGGATGTATAAGACTAAAATATGTGTCCCCAAACCAATTCAATGTTTCAATTTCCAACAGTTTCGTCACATGCAATCAGACTGTAGCAAGTCCAAAGTGTGTTTTAAATGTGGAGAACAGCATGAAAATAAAGAATGTACTGCCGATAAACCTAGATGTGCAAACTGTAAAAGCGATCACCCTTCTAATAGAAAAACCTGCCCCCAAAAAATAGAAAAAAACATTAGTTATGAACAAAGTCTTAGTGGATAAGTGTACCCCACAACAGGCTAGAGTAGCGATACGATACAAAGGGCAACCATTTGTATAACCATGTTATCGAAAATAATATAGTCATTGTAAATGACGGTACTGGTACTAGGTTAAACCCAATTAACCTGGAAACATCTAGTATTGATTTAAGTTTAGTAAATACATTTTTGTACATCAATCGGTTCGCATTGTACTTGGTATGTAGACCAAAAATCTACACATGGTAGTGATCATTTTGTAGTCAATATAAAAATTTCTTATAAACCTATGATTTATAGTAATAAATATAATAGTCTTAAATGGAATTACAAAAATGCGGATTGGAAAAGATTTGCCATGGCATGTGATAATACATTTAGTTATGACATGGTCTCTGACAATATACAAGAGACTAACTCAACTTTAACGAAAGAAATGATTAATATTGCTGGTGACTATATCCCAGTAAAAAAATTCAATGATAAAAATCAAAAGTCACGGTGTCCCATGGTGGGATCAAAATTGTACAAAACTTGTTCGTCAAAGGAACAAGGCTAGAAACAGGGCCAGTCATACTGGGCGGGGGAGGATTACATAAATTATAAAGAAAAAGAAAAATTATGTAAAAAAATGTTACATGATACCCAGCAAACATACTGGGAAAATTAGTGTAACTCATTGATCAACAATAGCAAATTATCTCAAATATAGTATCATGTTAAACAAATGTTGGGTAATGCACCCAGTAAAAAGAAATCCTTACCCTAAATCAAAATGATATTCCCTATGAGCCATCTACTGACAAATCCAACTTATTTGCTGAAAATTTCAGTAAAGTCAGTAGTACTGACAATTACAGTAGTCAGTTTAAAAAACATAAACAACAGGTCGAAAATGACGACCATAACAATATTACAACTCATTTTAACAATAATATTAATTGTTATGATGATAAATTTACATTGCAGGAAATGAAAGATACAATCGTAGATACTAACAATAGTGCACCTGGTAAAGATAGGTTAAGCTACAACATGTTTAGACATTTGTCTGAAAAAAACAATTAGTATATGTTTATTGTTTATTAATAAAATAAGGTTTTTACAGGAAATTCCAAAAGATTGGAAACACTCTATTATAATTCCAATCCACAAAACTGGTAAAAAGCCAAGTGACCTATTACACTCACCTCAAATTTAAATAAAATTATGGAAAAAATGGTCAATAATAGACTGCAATGGTATTTGGAAAAACATAAACTATATAATCCCAATGAAAGTGTATTTAGGAAAAATATAAACACAATGGAACAATGTATACGATTAGAAAATGATATACAAAAATCTTTTGTTAATAAATATATTACAGTTATAGACTTTCAAAAAGCATTTGATATGTTATGGAAACATGGTTTACTGCAAAAATGGTATCTCTAAATATATATGGTAATATGCTATCATATGTAAATGATTTTTTAAGTAATAGAACATTACAGGTCAGAATTAATAACACTTGTTCAGATATATATATATATATATTGTTCAAAATGGTACTCCCCAAGGTAGCTGTATTAGTCCTACACTTTTTAATATTATGGTTAATGATCTATCATCTTGTATCAAAAACTGTGAAATGTCTCAATTTGCTGATGATGGAGCAATATGGAAATCAGGTCCTAATCTAAAACACATACACAATAAAATACAGCAAAATCTTGATAATATCAACAAACGGTGTTCAACATGGGGGTTTTATTATCTCCAAGCAAAACTGTATGTATTAATTTTTCCAGGAAACGAAACTTAGGTAAATTAGTATTAAAAATAGGAACACATATACTTGAAATTGTCAAGGAAGTTAAATTTCTTGGTATAATATTTGATAGTAGATTGACATGGCTAAAACATGTACAAGACATACATACAAAATGCATTCAAATACTCAACTGTATGAGATTACTTACAGGTACCAAATGGGGAGCAACAAGTTACACTCTACGTACCATGTACTTTGTACTTATTAGGTCAAACATTGACTATGGTGGTGAAGTATATAATTCTGCATCGCATGCCGTTAAAAAAAATACTAGATAATATACAACTTCAAAGTCTACGCATTTGTACAGGGTCAATGAAATCGGCCTCACTCGCTAGTTTACAAGTCGAGATTGGTGACCCCCCATACGAGGAACGAAGGAAAAGTTGAATAAGGGTAATAACAAAATTACCGAACACAGAGCAATGTTCCAAAGGGAAATTCAAAACTCATAAATCAATAAACAGACAAAATCAGTCAACAACCGGGAAACTGGAAAACCGCAATGGTCCTGACTTGGTACAGGCATTTCTAAAGAAATGGTGGAGTGAATAAGATTTTACGGCGCCAACCTCTCGCTATTAATTGAACATTTTGAAAACAGTTTGGTGAAGAACCAAAAAGCTACAGGTGTTGATACGGCTGAATTTTCGTTTGGAAAAACTATCCCGTATAGAAAACAACATAAAACTTAACAAATTGAATGCTGTGTATGACATAATCACAGAGGAACAGACCATTCTTAGGAAAAGGAATAAAATTCTTTATGTCACAGTGTTTTGTGCCTCATTTGATGTGATGCGGGCTTAAGGATTATTTGGGCGTGACTTTCCACAAAATAACCAAACATCATTTCAATCATCTACATTTTATTCATACTGAAAATACATTGTACAAATAATTTACTATAATGTTAAATAAATTATTTTCTGAAATAACCGCCGAAGAATTTAGAAAATCTGGACAACCCGTAATAAATTTGAAGTATACAAAACCGTAAATGCCTACCTGAAAATAGGGAACAAGTTATCAATCCCACCAGTCGTGTGCAGTGATAATGTGTGAATATCAAACAGTGGACAGGTTAGGTATATATAGTTCTAAAACCAGGGCGGGAAAACATGCATGTGGTATTCGTGCAAAAGGTAGAAAGGTGTAGTGATTTCTCCGTCCGTCTTTATGAATGAATGATTTTATGAATGAAAATGATACTACTACTTACCTTTAAACGTAGTATGACCCGTTTATATATTACGGTGACATATTCCGCCCGACAAGGGAAAAATTCATCCCTGAATTTTCAAAACTTTATGGAGTATGCTTACTTTATATCCAGAAAACATTGTTAAACAAGTGGTCAAAAGACAGACATAGACAATTGATAATTTATATACTAAAATAGTTAAATCAATATCATAAAAAAATGAAAGTGAAAATGAAAATAATTTCACTTAATTATGAAATCATTTGGAATACGAAGATCCAACATGATCAAATCAGAAGGCGGCAAGTGCCACTCAACTACTTCAACATGGTGGAAACTCATTTAAAATCAAAACATTTATACTCAATAAAATATAACAAAAAATATACAAGTCAAAATATCAAAGGTAGGCTAAACAGGTTTCAGTTATGTAACTGTTTCTCACTATGTTTCAAATATCCATGACAACTAAGTTTTTCTCATTCTCCGAAATAACTTTCTCCATATGCTTAAACCAAGATATACTCAAATCTATTGTAGGGTGAACACCATCTACTAACTTAGAGAACATATACTTAATCTTTCCACCCTCCTTCTTATGAACATAAGTATGTAAGAATGGTGTGACCATGTTATTCTTAATATTCAGTTCAGTGATGAACTGATTTATCTCTCTCAACACACTATGGAGTCGGTCTTGCATTTCATCGTAATCCTCATAAAATTTCAAGACATCTGTCTTATATATAGAGTATCAATGAAAATTCCACTCACGAAAACTAGTTGTAGCAATAGTAGCGAAAACAACTTTTCCACCTAACTCCTTAATCTGTTGCTCAATATTCGCAATGCAAGCTTTCAAGTTAGAAACATGATCAATTTCAAGTTCCAAGAATGATTCTTCATACTTATAATATCGATATTTTTTTCTTATCATGGTACAAATGTCTGGAATTCCAGAAATAAAATAAATAATTTTATCAGACATGTATTTTCCAATCATTGAAATAGCAACTTGACACAAATCGTTCAACTTGCCTCCAGGTTTAACATGAACTTCACGACAAGCCATCCCATTGAAACAGTTCCCTCTACTAGATGAATAAAAATATGAGTGAGGAACAAATCGAAAACCCAAGTAACAAAAATCGTAAAAATATATCAAAAGTCAGACTGAAAATCATCAGTATGAAAAACTGATCAATAAAAACTTATACAAATTATTTAACGATACAAAATAAAATCATCAAACCTCTGAGGGACCTTACTTACCCTTGTTGTCCTACGTAATGCAGGTTTTGCCTCGTGAATAGAAATATCAGATCGATCAAAGTCTTGACTTACTATATCACTAGCATCTGCAATATCACTAGTCCTTACATGGCTAGAATCAAAGTTTGGGGGTTCCCCAGGGTCATTACCTGTTACTACTGAAGTATTATTGTCTGCCTCACTTCTAAAACTTTGTAGAGTATCTGATAGAGATGACTGGACCTCAGACCTTGAATTTAACACATATCCTGATGATAACGACTTAATGGATGAAGGCCAAAATTCGGCGGCCATAGGATTATGGTCAAACCTTTATGGCTTATAGGCACCATGTTTATTATAACAGACATGTACCTCATCATCGTCATCACTGGAGATACTTACGTCATTTGGCTCATCCATGTGACCTTCATCAACAGTTTCCTTTTCCATTTCCTGTGTAGAATTTTCTGAACTATTATTTTCCTTACTTCGCGTTGGTTTGGGAGGAGTATGCTCTCGAACAATCTCCTTAGTAGGAAGAGATAAAATAGGAAGCAACATATTTCTATGTACCGTGACCTTTCTCGAACGTCCATGTTCTGGCGTAAGGACGTAAACGGGTATATCTGTATCAGGTTGAGACTCGATGATATAAGGGTCTCTTTCCCATTTATTTTCTGGTTTATGCTTACATTTGAAACCTACTTTCTTCAGCAAAACTCTGTCCCCTTTCTGCAAGTTCGAATGACGTATTCTCATATCATATCGAGTTTTGTGACGTTTACCTGCCTTTTCAGCTACCTTGGCGGCTGTTTTGTAAGCAAATTTCAATCTCTTTTCAAGGGAACTTACATATGTTATGTGATCTTTCACTGGTGAATCAGATGTAACTCCCAGAAACGCGTCTATAGCCAATCTCGGGTGCCAACCAAACATTAAAAAATGAGGACTATAGCCAGTACTTTCATGTCTTGTGGCGTTATAAGAATGCACAAGAGGAGCTACATACGATTTCCAATCTGGTTTCTTCTCTTCATCTAATGTACCTAACATGTTTAGAAGTGTCTGATTAAATCGTTCCACCTGTTCGTTACCTTGAGGGTGATAAGGAGTGGTCCTGGATTTTGTTTATATTTGCTAACTTACAAAGTTCAACAATGATCAAAGACATAAAATTCCTACCTTGATCACATTTTTGTCTGGCTGGAAAAGAGTAATGTTGTCTAAAATTTTCCCATAAGCACTTAGGTGTTGTTTTTGCCGTTTGATTCCGTGTAGGTATTGCCTGAGCGTAGCGTGTAAAATGGTCAGTGATTACTAGTATATTTTTTATACCCACCTTTCGACTGTTCTAAGGAAAGATAATCAATACAAACTAGTTCAAAAGGATATGAAGACTGAATATTTACCAACTCTGCTGATGTTTTACACTTAGACTTCCTAATAATACAGTTACTACAAGACTTTACCTTTATGTCTATGTCTTTACCCATACCAGGCCAATAGAATCTGGATTTAATCAGAAACAATGTTCTATCTCTTCCCTGATGTCCTGCATCATCATGCAGTCCTTGAAACACGACATCTCTGTAAACTGGTGGTAAAACCAATTGACTTACCTTTTCACTATAAAGATTACTATATCTGTACAACATTTTATCCTTCAAGGTAAATTTGTCCCAATCACGCAAATACTTACGTACTCCTTCCGATTCTAAAGACGTTTTCCTTTTTGTAGGTTTGTGCCCAATCTGCAAAAGGGTTTTGACTCTCCGAATATCTGGATCCGCATTTTGCTCTTCATGCCAATTGATAGCACTGATATCAACATCGGAGACAAGACTGTCGTCAATACTTACATTTTGAGTTAATAAGACTGTCTCAATACATGGATTACTGGAAGAAACTATACAAGCTGAAAATACCGCTTTTGTAGCATCTTGAAACATCTGTTTGGTTTCTGGTTGTATTCTTGACAAGGGATCAGCATCGCCATTAGCCTTACCTGCTCTGTAGGTAAAATTGAAGTCATAGTTAGAAAGGGAAGCCACCCATCTATGTCCAACAGCATCCAACTTAGCCTTATCAAAGATATAAGTCAACGGATTATTATCGGTTTTAACCTCGAACTTACTGCCATACAAATATTCATGAAACTTATCCGTCACAGCCCATTTAAGAGCAAGAAACTCTCGTTTATGAGCCGGATAAAGTCTCTCTGCTCCTCGCAAACTACGGCTAGCAAAGGCAATTACTCTGTCAATGCCACCCTGTTTCTGATACAATACTGCTCCTAAACCTTCATTACTTGCATCAGTATGCAAAATGAATGGCAACGTATAATCAGCGTATGCTAAAATAGGGGGAGATGTCAACTTCTCAATTACCTGATCCATAGCTTTCTGTTGATCCTCATTCCATGACCACTTTGTCGGAACTTTCTTACTTTTTACCTTCGTATTTCGTTTGTTTGTGGTATGGCCAATCAATAGATCTTTCAAAGGTTTGACTATCTTAGCGTAATCCTGAATGAAACGTCTATAATATGACATGAATCCTAAAAACTTTCTCAGGTCTTTGACATTCTTGATAGCTGGCCCGTTTTTCACGACTGAAAGCTTATCTGGATCAGTTTTTATTCCACCATCGGATACAATAAACCGAAGATATTTGATTTCCGTCTTGAAAAACTCGCACTTCTTACCTTTTAGTTTCAGGTTCTGCTCCTTCAGTCTTCTAAAAACAGACTCTAACCTTTTAATATGCCCATCTTCTGTCTTGAAAAATATGATGATGTCGTCGAGATATATAAGACACTCTTCGAGATGTAACTCACCCATGCAGCGCTCCATTAACCTTTGAAATGTTGAACATGCATTTGTGAGACCAAAAGGGAGGCGATTAAACTCATAGAACCCAAGGGGTCCTAAATTGAGTGCTGTTTTCGGTTTGTCCGACTCTTTAACCGCGCCCTGCCAATAGGTTGAACGAAGATCCAGTTTAGTAAAGAATAGGGCACCCGATAAACAGTCTAAAGTGTCCTCAATCCTCGGCAAACTATGAGCATCTTTTATAGTCTTACGATTTACACCTCTATAATCAATGCACAGACGTAAGGATCCATCAGACTTCCTAACTAATACTAAGTTACTGGAATAAGGGCTTGAGGACTCCCTGATAGCACCAACTTCTAACATCTCTCTTAAATGTTCCCTTACCTCATCAAACATAGAAGGTGGTATCCTTCTATATGGTTCCCTATAAGGTTTATCATCATTAAGATTTATCTCATGTTCAACCAATCTAGTGTATCCTAAGTCTGTTGGTCCAGTTGAGAACACGAATTTCCACTTACAAATTAAGTCCTGTAACTTACCTCTGGTACTCGGTGCCAAATGTTTTAAGTCAATATCAAGTTTTTTTTAAATGTTACCTGTATTTGAGTCTTTACTTTCTAAATTGCTGGCATCTTTATCTACTTCACCTAAATCAGTATGTATCATGACCTTCACCTCGTTCAATCCACAAATAGTACTTTTAGGTTTCAGATATACTACTTTGGCGGTCATATTGAATATCCTTACAGGTATTCTGTTTTTACCTGATGACTTCACACTTACTACTCTAGGGCAAACACCTAGAGTTCCCTTTGTATCATCAACACACTCAGTGACTGCTGTTTCTAGAACAGTCTTTGACTTACATATACCTGATACAGTCAAAACAGACATTGGACCTACCTTAATAGGCCTTTTGTTTGTTGATTTAACCAAATTAACACTAGCATCTAACGCCGAAAAAACTATATCCCAATTATGGGGTACTTTAACGTGTGAATCACTAACAGAAGTCTTAATGGGTCTCAATATGTTTGTACCAATCACCACTGGAACATATTTGTTATAATCTGTTTCAGGTACAACCAATAATAAAACCATCATATTGTCTGACTGAAAGGTAACAGATATACTTACCTCTACATATCCAAGATAAGGTAAAGGGGAGCCTTCAGCAACCTTTACTGAAATTGTAAACTCATCTAGGGTTTTAATATCAGGGGGTGGACGCATAGACTTTACAGTCGCTACACTTATAGTAGACACCATATAACAACTATCTAATAATGAAATACATTTGAACTTATTTACATAAACAATTGATTCAGTTGCCCTTCCTACCATCCTATCTAATAATGACGATTTATTTACAGTATCCTGGCTTAATTGACCAATTGTGGAGCTATGCTCAACAGCATCAAGTCTTAAATCTCTAATTTGCCCCGCATTAGAAATTCCTATTAGTTTAAATTACCTTCACTTTTCTTTTTATCGTCTGTTTTTTGATGGTCTTGGTTCGAGCTATTTTTATCTCCATGACCTCTATAGTTTTGATAATCCCTACCCCGACTATAACGTTTAGGGTTATACCTATTGCCACCTCTATACTCACCATTATACTGGGTATTACTGGTTTCTTTTTCTGGTGTCTTTTCTGACTTTTCAAGAGTATCTAATCTTTTACCCATGCGATCTATTATTTTCAAAATATCATCAAGTTTTTTAGAATCTGATGATATAGGTTGGTGTTGCACAGTGGTAATACCTTTATCTGAATTGGCCAAGTCAAGCTCAATTGCCCGTATCTCTTTTCTAAGTTGCTCAAAATCTGTGATTGTATCAAACTTATACCTACTTGAATTTTTAAGTAATGGGTCCCTAAGTCCTGACCAAAATTTTTACTTAAGCATTTGGTTCTTAGCAACAATACTTATATCACCTGTCTCAACAGCTGACTGCATTATGGACTCTAACTTCATTCCATATTCAGCTACAGATTGATTTGGCTGTTGTGTTTCTTTATAACATTTCTCAAGTAGAGCCTCACTAGAATACACATTACCATATACACCATCTAATTTGTCAATTATGTTCTCGGCTGTCGCATTTTCAGATAAAGACAACAAAAGATTGCGAGCCTTTTCCTTTAAAGACCCTCTTATTGTCTGTAAAACTGATGAAACTGTGTAATTACCCTCGCGTAAAACACATTTCACTTCCAACTTCCAAACATCAAAAGAGGTTTCACTCTTTTCTTCGCCAGAAAATATAGACAACTTAGGCTTTTGATAAGCGTTACAACTTGATGTATCACCAAATAAAGAATGCCCTTTCAATGCATTACTACGCAAGAAACTAGAATTTCTGACTGGCGGAGGGGGAGGGGTATTAGTTGAACTTGAACCTTCTGTCTTAAACTTAACCTCCTTTGGTGTGCTATGTCTAGGTTCCAGATCTTTGACAACCTTATAATCAGTATGGGCATGTAAAAACATTATCATCTTGTCTATGTCTGCTTTAGACACACTTTCATTCAACTCATCCTGATCTGAACTTTTATTACTTGCCATGATGTTTAAGTCTCAAATTGTACTGATTGTCTCCCTTTTCACTATACAATACTAATATATAGAAAAACTAATGATAATGAGATTGATGATGATATGATGAAATGATAACTACTCACCAGTCATATGTCAAATGCCAGAGAGAGGGAAGATAGAAAACTAGAAGCAGTTTCATGCAGGATTCAAGACGTGCTGTGGTGTATAGTGCAGCTATCTGAAAAATAGACTAGAATAAATAACTTGTTCACGAAAATTGCCCACTATGATATAATTAAACTAAAATTAAACTATAAACAGTTCAAAATAATTTTCAAAATTAAATAACAGATAAACAAATTATTTTCAATTGTCATTTAAAGTTTGTTCAATTAGAAATCAATATACTATCAGTTAACAGTTCTGTATTTTAAACACGTGATGTTTCTATTGTATCTGCTCCTCGACAGGTGTACAGATAATCATCGTACATGTAGTAGCTACGGACAATCAATTTCGTAGTAGTGTTGACGAAACGATACTTTAAATCTCCATGATCAATACACAATAAACAGATATACTGGCAAGCACACCGTGTGTATATTCTTTAAACATATTTGTTATAACACTGCATTTCAATAAATGAAATATGATTCACAATTTTCTTCAAAATAAAGGTATGCGCTTAACACTTAAGCTGTAAAACTATAGCGTACTTTTCACACGGACTTGGAATTTCATTGATATATACTATCCTAAATCTCGGTAGAACCTACATTTGTCACAGTGTTTTGTGTCTCATTTGATGTGATGCGGGCTTTAGGATTATTTGGGCGTGACTTTCCACAAAATAACCAAACATCATTTCAACCATCTACATTTTATTCACACTGAAAATACATTGTACAAATAACTTACTATAATGTTAAATACATTATTTTCTGAAATAACCGCTGAAGAATTTAGAAAATCTGGACATCCCGTAATAAATTTGAAGTATACAAAAACGTAAATGCCTACCTGAAAATAGGGAACATGTTATCAACCCCACCAGCCGTGTGCAGTGATAATGTGTGAATATGAAACAGTGGACAGGTTAGGTATATATAGATCTAAAACCAGGGCGGGAAAACATGCATGTGGTATTCGTGCAAAAGGTAGAAAGGTGTAGTGATTTCTCCGTCCGTCTTTATGAATGAATGATTTTATGAATGAAAATGATGTTGATAATGTGACGGTATTGTCTTGTCTTTTGGCTTAGCAACAAGCGGGTATATCTTCAGTAAAGTTATGAGAGAGATTATTAAATACTGGAGAGGTCAGGGGTTAAAGATCATCATGTACTTAGATGACGGCTTAGGGGTGGCGCAAGTTATGAAGACGCATTAATTTCAAGTAAAGTTATTTCAGAACTATCTTGAATTTTTGGGTTTTTCTATCGCTCACGAAAAGTGTAACTGGATCCCAACTCGTAAATTAGAGTGGTTAGGTTTTTGTTGGAACATGACAGAAGGTAGTCTGCGAATTACAGACAAGAGAGTTAATAAGCTTAAGGCTTCTTTATCTGATCTGATACAAAGATATCAGACTGAGACAGTATTGTTTCAAGTTAGATTTATAGCAGGAATCGTAGGACAGGTGATATCCACACAGGCAGTATTCGGGAATCAGGCCCGATTGAGAACCATATATTTATATGAATGTGTATTAGGCAGGGTAAGCTGGAACTCCAAAGTAATGGTAAGCCACGAGGTCTTCAGAGAATGCAAATTTTGGGTGAATAACATCGATACATTTGTATGTTGAATGAGATAGGATCTCGGTTATGTCATTTGACGTATAACGAAGCACATGATTTTCACATATTTTGTGATGCATTAGAGACTGGCGTCGGTGGTCATTTGACCACGAGTTCAGAGGACGAACCAGTTGAAACTTATGGCAGTTGGTCGTATGATGAAAAAGCCCAAACTCTACTTGGAGAGAGTTCGAGGCAGTTAATAGGACATTGAGAAGTGTTATTGACTACTTGAATGGTAAGGTTGTCAGAGTGTATAATATCGACAACAAAAATGTGCCACACATATTGAGGGTATGTAGTAGGAAGAGAATAATACATGAAAAAGTAATGTCAGTACATAAACTATGTTTATTTAAAATTCAGTAAAAAATGAACGCAGTTTGGATACCAAGAGAATTAAACGACAAGGCAGACAATCTTAGCAGAAAATCGGATTGCAACGATTGGGAAATCGAAGATTTTATTTTTAAGTACTTGGATAATTTATGGGGTCCACATTCTTCAGATAGGTTTGCTCATAATTATAACACGAAATGCAAACACTTTTTTGCAAGTTCTGGTGTCCCGGGACAGCAGGTATCGACACATTTAGTTTTACATGGCAGTGCACTGATAATTGGTACGTTTAATGTCACAGGTGATAAACAAATTGGAGCATGAAAAGTGTAAAGGTACATTGATTGTTCCCAAGTGGACATCGACCCCATTTTGGCAAATGGTAGTTAATAAAGATGGTCATTTCATAAAATTCAAAATCGCACACAAATGCTTTCAAGGCGATGCTTAGTTAAAAGAGGCAGAGGCCAAAATGGTATTTTCGGTTCACAGCAACTGCATTTTTATTTAGTAGCTTTAAGAATACAATTTTAATTAGGTTAGTACGTTTAACAGTGTTCTTATTTATTTCAACAGGCATTAAGCTACACTGGTTTGTTGACAACGCCATTCAGGATAGCGGTGTGAAACCAGGAAGTCTCTTGTACAATTTATTTCCAAAAATATGTGAACTCCTTGTGAATAGTAAAAGTGATAATAGGGTAAAAAGTTATTTGTATGCATTCAAGCGATGGGAAAGTTTTTATTTCACAACACGGACATGGATTCTATACCCGCACAACCAGTACATGTTGCATTATACTTGACACATTTAGTGAACAGTGGTTCTTCTTTTCATCCAGTAAATAACGTTTTTTATGGCATCAAATGGACACACGAGGTGAATGGACTACAATATCATACCACAAATAGTTTTGTTACATCCGTACTTGAAGCATCAAAACGTACCGCTTCGAAGAAGACCAAGAAAAAAAAAAAAAAAAGAAGATCCCATTTTGACAGAAACTTTAATTGAACTATGCACAATGTTCAAGGATTCAACTGACTTATTGATTATAAGACAATGATGTTATTAGGTTTTTCAGGTTTTCTCAGATGTGACGAGATTAGTTCTTTGCGTTTTAACGATATCAAAATTATTGACAATTGTTTAATTCTGAATATAAAAGATCAAGACTGACCAATATAGACAAAGTAATGAGATTATCATATAGGCTCTACCCTAGCTTGTCTATACACAATGTTGTTGAAATATATTAACCTAGCAGGTTTGAGCAGTGGTTCAAACAGTTTCTTATTTCGTCCAATCTATAGATCTGGTCACACATGTAAACTTGTCAGCAAAGCAGCAGCGAGAGAGGCTTTGGTTAAAAGGGTTAAATTGGTTTATCCGAATTGTAACGTCGGTCTTCACTCGTTCAGGTCGGGAGGTGCTACAACCGCATCTAATGCTAATGTAAACGAGAGGTGTCTGAAAAAACACGGTAGATGGAAATCCGATTCGAGCAAAGATCGGTACATTGTTGATTCTACACATAATCGC
>MJUT01024224.1:125308-147124 GCA_002080005.1 Gigantidas platifrons
CTTTATTCGTATGAGGCAGACTTCATACAGGGGCTTCTCAAGAAAAACGAAAAGAAACTAGCCGGATCCTTTAATTTGACGTTCCGCTATATAGATGATGTCCTTTTACTATATAGGTTTGGTGATTTCGTTGATCGCAGCTATCCCATTGAGCTTGAAATAAAGGATTACACAGATACAGATACGTCTGCTTCATACCTTGACATACACCTCGAAATTGACAGTGAGGGGCGGTTAAGAACGAAACTTTACGACAAAAGAGATGGTTTCAATTTTCCCATTGTGAACTTTCCATTCATATGTAGCAACATTCCAGCAGCACCTGCATATGAAGTATATATCTCTCAGTTGATGCGATATTCCATAGCTTGTGGTTCATATCAGGATTTCCTTGATGCAGGGTTGCTGCTAACAAGGAAGCTACTGAACCAAGGGTTCCTCTGAGTTAAGTTGAAGTCATCACTTCGAAAGTTTTACGGTCGCCACCACGACATGGTTGACCGTTGTGGAATATCTGTGTCACAAATAACCACGGATATATTCCACTTGTCGTAAGCACTTCCGGTCATTTCCTCGTTCATGACTTATCATCAGATTTGTAACTAGAATAACACGACGGATGTCACTAGTGGAGCAGGAACTGCTTACCCTTCCGGAGCACCTGAGTTCACACCCGATTTTAGTGGGGTTCGTGTTGCTCGATCTTTAGTTTTATATGTATGTTTTGTTGATCGTTGTTTGTACTTTTTTTGTTGGCCATTGTGCTGTCTGTTGTTCTTCGATATACGGATTCTGATTGCCCCTTTGGTATCTTCAAACTCTTCTAAGTGGAAGAAGCCGGAGTACCCAGAGAGAACCACCGACCATGGGCAAGCAACTGGTAAACTTTATCACATGCGACTGCGAGTTGAGTGCACTTTTTTGCTATGTTATTCTAAATACTAGTTCATGTATATATTTAAACAGACGATCCCAGATGATCCTGATCCCAATGTAGCAGATGCGCAAGGCATACCAGATGACTCTGAACCAGTCAATCAAGTACCCAACATACCACAAGAGGATGACTTCTTAACTTACACATCGAATCAACACGGTTAGTTTAACACTGATGATTGGTAATCTTATCAGCTACAAAGCACTTTCTGACTGTCCTTAACATGTTGGCATTTGCTAGAAGTACATGATCATCAACATTCCTAAAAGCTATAAAGGGTCTAACACCGGTAAGAAGGCAAGGCTCCGCCGAGTTGGAGACTAATAGAAATCTTTCCCGCGGGTGTCTGAGATTTTTCCGTCTTGCCCTCTTACCGGTGTTTGATTCTTTTTCTCACTAAATTAACATTCCGGAATTACAATCTTGACCGGAAGTTAAAAACACAAATATGAAGTTTATGAAAACACAAGATAAAAACACACAGATAAGTGTGTATTGCATCCAACATTATTGTAAATAGAGTTTCGGTATAATAAAACAATTATTTCCTGCACTTGCGGTGAATATCATAATTGATATAAACGATTTTATTGATACATTGACATTTTGCGAAACGTAACATTTTTACGGGGAAAATGGCGTGAAATTCTTATCTCACCCACGGGTTGAGACAAGGATATCTCACACGGCTAAAAATAGGAACTGTACTGTCTCATTAGTAAGAAAATGGGTGCTTAGGAAAAGCTTAAAGATTCCTAAGGTATAATCAGAAGCCGTAAATAGATTAGTTTTATTGCTTCCAAAACTTTAAATTATTTGGCTTTCCAATCTTTCTATTTTAAGCATACCTGATGATGGTTATTGCAGAAACGCGTTGTCCGTACTAAATTTGATATCTACGATTTTATTACAAGAAGGAGGACAGCCAATACAAGAGTAACAATAACGATCTTAAAAATACTACGCTCAAAACTCAAGATTGAGCAACAAATTGCATGGAATGCTTGCATAATAATACAGCAGTGTGTGCTCAGTGTACCTACTTATATAGTAATACAGCAGTGTGTGCTCAGTGTACCTACTTATATAATAATACAGCAGTGTGTGCTCAGTGTACCTACTTGTATAATAATACAACAGTGTGTGCTCATTGTACCTACTTGTATAATAATACAGCAGTGTGTGCTCAGTGTACTTACTTGTATAATAATACAGCAGTGTGTGCTCAGTGTACCTACTTGTATAATAATACAACAGTGTGTGCTCAGTGTACTTACTTGTATAATACAGCAGTGTGTGCTCAGTGTACCTACTTGTATAATAATACAGAAGTGTCTGCTCAGTGTACCTACTTACATAATAATACAGCAGTGTGTGCTCAGTGTACCTACTTGTATAATAATACAGCAGTGTGTGTTCAGTGTACCTGCTTGTATAATAATACAGCAGTGTGTGCTCAGTGTTGTATAATAATACCGCAGTGTGTGCTCAGTGTACATACTTGTATAATAATACAGCAGTGTGTGCTCAGTGTACCTACTTGTATAATAATACAGCAGTGTCTGCTCAGTGTACTTACTTGTATAATAACACAGCAGTGTGTGCTCAGTGTACCTACTTGTATAATAATACAGCAGTGTGTGCTCAGTGTACCTGCTTGTATAATAATACAGCAGTGTGTGCTCAGTGTACCTACTTGTATAATAACACAGCAGTGTGTGCTCAGTATACCTACTTGTATAATAATACAGCAGTGTGTGCTCAGTGTACTTACTTGTATAATAATACAGCAGTGTGTGCTCAGTGTACCTACTTGTATAATAACACAGCAGTGTGTGCTCAGTGTACCTACTTGTATAATAATAGAGCAGTGTGTGCTCAGTGTACCTGCTTGTATAATAACACAGCAGTGTGCGCTCAGTGTTGTATAGTAATACAGCAGTGTGTGCTCAGTGTACCTACTTGTATAATAATACAACAATGTGTGCTCAGTGTACTTACTTGTATAAAAATACAGCAGTGTGTGCTCAGTGTACTTACTTGTATAATAATACAGCAGTGTGTGCTCAGTGTACTTACTTGAATAATAATACAGCAGTGTGTGCTCAGTGTACTTACTTGTGCAAATACATTAAACCAAATGTAATGAAGTTTTACTTTTAGATGAATTAGAAATGTTTAGTACATGACTTCATATAATGTCTTTTCTGATTGGCTGACGTCCCTAGTAACGATCTTGGATAAAACATTTTATCCACCTCGCGTGATGTAAGGCGCGGTGAATATAACATTTATTCACCTCGCGTGACGTAACATGCGGTGAATATAACATTCTAGCGTATTGCACTAATCTCAAACAAAACAAACGTTGTGATAAAATTTTATTTTAAGGGTGAAAGAAACATATAAAATGTGTCATATAATAAAACAGTTAATGACTTTCAATTCGATGGATACCATGATTTAGTAACCCAAGAATAACATATTTACCACGGCCACTGGCCTCTATAAATATTATATTCTTGCGCTAATAAATCCTTTTATCATATACTTGTAGATAATAAAGCTAACATTTTACCTTGTGATAAAACTTTGAGTTTTGTTTAGAATGATAAGAGGCAACAAGTTTAGTTCACCCAGTTTCACACGAATCGCCCAAGCGAGCTGATAAAGCAAGTTTATTAACTGCTTCCGGAATGTTATTACATACATTTCCGCCAAAGTTCGTAAGTTCACTTGGTGAATTTACGGAAAACTATGCTTACAATCATTGCGGACTAAACTGTTTTATTGAATATTTGCACAGAAAATTATCAACTGCCAAGTTTCTCTCTAATGATATTGAAAGTGCTAAAAAAAAGTGCATTTATTGGATTTACATATTGAAACAATAAATTTCATGTTCTATAACTATGTATTTAATTCTAGCCAAAAATGACTAAACATTTTGGTACAAATCAGTTATTTCCTCTGTTGAAATATATGATAAACAGATAATAACATGTCATTTTTCATATCATACCCTTTATCAGCCCTCGTTCATATATCATCCCTTGAGCCTATCGGCTCTCGGGCTAGTATCATGACCTAGGGCTGATAAAGGGTATGATATGAACAATGCTATGTAATAATCTATAAACATCCACCTCATTAAAAGTCATCAATTGTATATTAATCATTTATGCGAATTGTTAATATATTTTTAATGTAATATATTTTACCTTTTACCTTTTTACCATTCAAACTTAAATTTTTATTGATATAGTGGTTGTTTTGGTTAATTACAAGGATAATAATGCATGGAGTTTGTATTTCACAACTCATACGCGACGCTTGCACAAGCATATTGTATTCAGGTTTGTATTTCACAACTCATAAGTTACGCGTGCACTAGCAGTTTGTATTCAGGTTTGTATTTCACAACGCATCCGTTACGCGTACACAAGCAGTTTGTATTCAGGTTGATATTTCACAACTCATCCGTTACGCTTGACCCTAGCAGTTTGTATTCAGGTTTGTACTTTGTATTTCACACCTTATACGTTACGGTTGCACAAGTAGTTTGTATTCAGGTTTGTATCTCACAACTCATATATTATGCTTGCACTAGCAGTTTGTATTCAGGTTTTTGCAACGTTATCGTCTTCTGAGTACTAAACTATGCGGCCATCTTGTATTTAAACAGTTTTATGTGACTTGCGTACATATGACGAAAGATGGTAGTCACACTTAGATATTGGTTCCACTGGTTGGTTCAAAATTGACCGTTTCTCTAATATATCTTACGATGGCTTTAACTACTGTTTGATATTTAAATGATAGCGCGGGCTCTCTTTAATAGATCTAATACTATGCCAATGACAATTTCTGTTTCATGAAGATTATGTATGCTATGCAGCAAGTTCAAGATTAGAGCCGTCTCGATAGCAACGCTACTCACCCAGTTATGTGTGATGATTGACATTTTACGGGTGTCATTAGTAGAGCAGGAACTGCTTACCCTTCCCGGAGCACCTTAGTTCATCCTGGTTTTTAGTTCGATTCATGTTACTCGATCTTTAGTTTTATGCGTATGTTTTGTAAATCGTTCTTTGTAGGAGGGTTCATGCCTGGTTTACGTTATTTGTGTTTTTTTGCGTAAAGTGGTGTCCAACCCATATTATGTTGTGTTTATCTTCGTATTGTGTACCATATGTTGCCAGTTTCTCTGTATTGTCCATTTCTGATTACTCTTTCGGTATTCTCTAACGTTTGTTGTCCTCGACTTGTGTCCTATGTACCCTATGTTGTCAGTTTCTCCGGATTGTCCATTTTTGATTGCTCCTTCGGTATTCTCTAACGTTTGTTGTCCCCGACTTGTGTCCTAAGTACCCTATGTTGCCAGTTTCTCTGTATTGTCCATTTCTGATTACTCTTTCGGTATTCTCTAATGTTTGGTGTTCTCTACTTATGTCCTGTGTACCCTATGTTGCCAGTTTCTCTGGATTGTCCATTTCTGATTGCTCCTTCGGTATTTCATACATGCCAACCCTCGAGAGACGAAAAGCGGAAGGGGGGTTTGGGGTTTGCTCCCCCCTTAGAACATTTTTTTTTCAGAAGGACGCAAATTGGTGCATTCTGTTGCATTTTGGATATAAAATCTGTTCAGTCAAATCTTTAAATATAGTATGAAAAAAAACATGTAAAAAAATGGAAATTAGTATTTTACATATATGCAAGTGAAACCTCGGTCCCTCGAACATGGATGTCTCGAACTTATTTGAAAGTCTCGTCAATTGTCCATATATTTTAAGTAAAAAACCCTCTTTCGCTCAAACACTGATACCTCGAACAGTCGAACTCAATAAATGGCCCCGTCAATAATAAAATCACGAGTTGTACCATGTCAAACTCGAACATCGCAATTTAATTGACAGATATACGTTGAATATGTTTACATACATACATGGGATAATATGAAGCAGCCAGCCACAATACCAGTATTGTTACACTTTACAATACTCAAAATACCAGTATTGTAATGTTACAATACCGGAAATCCAGTATCGTATATATACAATACTGAATGTACCAGTATCGTGCATTTACAATACTGGAATATCAGAGTCGTTGATCTATACACAATATCGGAAGCTCCAGTATTCTTCATCCAAACAATACTGGTAATACTTGTATTGTAAAACACACGATACTGGAAGCTCCAGTATTCTCCATTCAAACAATACTGGTAATACAAGTATTGTAAAACACACGATACCGGAAGCTCCAGTAATCTTCATCCAAACAATACAGTATTGTAAAACACATGATACCGGAAGCTCCAGTATTCTTCATCCAAACAATACTGGTAATACTAGTATTGTAACGCACACAATACTGGAAGCTCCAGTATTCTTCATCCAGCAATACTGGTAATACTAGATTTGTAAAACACACGATACTGGAAGCTCCGGTATTCTTCATCCAGCAATAATAGTAATTAAATACGAATTAAGGTAGTTCAAGCCATTTTCTACATATACAAACGTGTATTTTACTTAAACACGGAAAATAATGCCTCAATATATTATATTAATTTACCATAAACATATTATTATAGTTTAATTATTTGAAATAAATATCACAGCAGAAACTTACACGAAATATAATAATATATATTACTGTGAATTATTTATCATATCGGAAAAATTTAATATTGCCTATATTGTTAATCGAACATATAAAAATGTGATTTTCGATAGACGAAGCCCACCAGTATTTTACAGAATCTTCCAGTATCTGCAATACTGGCTTAAAACAGTATTTTCCAGAATCTTCCAATATCTTCAATACTGGTATAACCAGTATTCCCCAGAATCTTCCGGTATCTGCGATACTCATATTTTGGTAATGACCAGTATCTTCTAGTATTGCAGATACTGGAAAATTCTGGAAGATACTGGGATACTAGTATTTACCAGTATATGTACCAGTATTGCAGATACTAGAAGATTCTGGTAAAATACTGGTAATACCAGTATTGCAGCCGGCTGCTTCATATACATATACATTAATCAATCTACTGGCTTGATCAATACATTTCAATATTGAATAGAAGGGTTATGCTGCTTAACATCATTTAAGCCACGTCATCTCTTGTGTGTGTTACAATAAGATATCATCAATTATGTGTGCCTATTGTCGAGTATGTTTTACTATTAAAGCGGAAACAAAACATTTCCTGGTTTATTGTTGAAAACAAGGAAGATTTACTAATATATTTGAGACTTAAATTACTTATTTTTCACATGTTTTTCTCATTCACAGCTAAGTTGATAAAAAAAACATGCTAGCATTCTCATATGAAATTGTAAAGATGAAACTGAGTTTTTAACTCAAAAAGTAAATGTCTTTAAAACTATGTATAAATTAGTTTTGCTACCCTCAACTTTTGGGAGATATTAGTAAATTTGTATGTTATCCCTCACTTCTGGTTCGGTATTAACTACTCATATCTGCCAATCCATGTTAAAACTCAAAACACATTCTGGCTTCCATGATTTATTTCTTAAACTAATTCGGTATAATTAAGTTATCATTGGGTTTTATAATATAAAAAAGTTAAATTATTTTTCATTTTGGAGATAAAAACTCAGTTTCATTTTTATTATAATATAGCAACAATACGCCGTCAGAGCAATAATAAATATCAATCATAGTGACATTTTTTTTTTATTGCTGCACAGTTTTGAAAATTTACCAGGTAAATAAGAAATACATTTGGTTTGTATATTTTTCATAAAGTTGTAAACCGAATGTAATGAGCGCCCATTTAAATTATCATAATCCAAGCTATCATTAATTGACAGATGTACGGTTGAATGTGCTTACAGCGAGGTGTGATAAATGTCAAGGGCCGTGTTCTCGAAAGTTTCTTAGGACTAAGACATGTCCTAAGACCATCTTAGGACAAATCTTAGTCCTAAGTCGTGTTCTCGACCATGTCCTAACTTAGGATATGTCGCAAAATTTGTCTTAACTTTAGGAAATCTATGGAGGTGTCTTATGTTGGTCCTAACCCCGAAATTGTAATATAATTTGATATTTTGTACCAAAAACGAACTTTAAGTTGTAGAACATGATTGATATACACCTTTATACAGTTTTTACATCGAAATAAGTTAATTTACAATGATTTTCTATCATAACTTTAAGGCGCACGAGATATCTTCTGTTCATCTTTAATCAGTAATTCTTTGAAAGTTTGAAATCAGCTTACTCGAAAGTAACCACTCAAAAATAACGGTAATGACTGTATTTCATCATAATTTTTTTTTACACATTAGTTCCATATCGTATATGAACCTCAGAACCATGTATATAGATAATTGCAAATTAAAGAAAACAAGAAACAGCCTCATGGGATACAGCGTAAAAAATAAATGAAATGGACAAAAATCTTTATTTACATCTTATAATTTATTATGAGTATTTTTATCAAGGATTTACTATATATTAATATTGGAAATAATTGTTGTGCACAATATTTCTATTATTTTACTTATTGCATTGACACTTAGGACATAGTTAAGACATCTTAAGTTAGGATAGTCTTAAGACAGCTTCGAGATCACTCCTATGACATGTCCTAAGATGGTCCTAAGACCATCCTAAAAATCGTCCTAAGACATATCTTAGGGAAAATCTTAGGATACTTTCGAGAACACAGCCCCAGATTACGAACAGATAATTGTTTACTTAACAATTACAGGTGTAGGGATAAACTTGTCATCATTTGAGATAATTAGTCATTAAATTCAGTTGTGATTATGTAGTACGTGCCTTTTTAAGGGACATAAATGAGTAACACCATCTTAGGGTCAAGGTTCTTTATTGGTTACCACAATCAATAATATATTGATATTTAACACTGAAATAATAGAATAAATAAATTAAATAACACATCAATTACAAAACTATCACACACTTCATTCTAAAACATATTATAGAATACAGTGTGTTATAATGGGTAATTATATCCAAATTTACCTTCCATCAATGTACAAAATACTTTTTTTTTTTTTTTTTTTTATATTTTAAACGTACGAAATACTTTCTACTATATAAGATCTTGTATTAAACANATTGACAGATGTACGGTTGAATGTGCTTACAGCGAGGTGTGATAAATGTCAAGGTCCGTGTTCTCGAAAGTTTCTTAGGACTAAGACATGTCCTAAGACAATCTTAGGACAAATCTTAGTCCTAAGTCGTGTTCTCGACCATGTCCTAACTTAGGATATGTCGCAAAATTTGTCTTAACTTTAGGAAATCTATGGAGGTGTCATAAGTTGGTCCTAACCCCGAAATTGTAATATAATTTGATATTTTGTACCAAAAACGAAAATTAAGTTGTAGAACATGATTGATATACACCTTTATACAGTTTTTACATCGAAATAAGTTAATTTACAATGATTTTCTATCATAACTTTAAGGCGCACGAGATATCTTCTCTTCATCTTTAATCAGTAATTCTTTGAAAGTTTGAAATCAGCTTACTCGAAAGTAACCACACAAAAATAACGGTAATGACTGTATTTCATCATAATTTTTTTTTTACACATTAGTTCCATATCGTATATGAACCTCAGAACCATGTATATAGATAATTACAAATTAAAGAAAACAAGAAACAGCCTCGTGGGATACAGCGTAAAAAATAAATGAAATGGACAAAAATCTTTATTTACATCTTATAATTTATTATGAGTATTTTTATCAAGGATTTACTATATATTAATATTAGAAATAATTGTTGTGCACAATATTTCTATTATTTTACTTATTGCATTGACACTTAGGACATAGTTAAGACATCTTAAGTTAGGATAGTCTTAAGACAGCTTCGATATCACTCCTATGACATGTCCTAAGATGGTCCCAAGACCATCCTAAAAATCGTCCTAAGACATATCTTAGGGAAAATCTTAGGATACTTTCGAGAACACAGCCCCAGATTACCAACAGATAATTGTTTACTTAACAATTACAGGTGTAGGGATAAACTTGTCATAATTTGAGTTAATTAGTCATTAAATTCAGTTGTGATTATGTAGTACGTGCCTTTTTAAGGGACATAAATGAGTAACACCATCTTAGGGTCAAGGTTCTTTATTTGTTACCACAATCAATAATATATTGATATTTAACACTGAAATAATAGAATAAATAAATTAAATAACACATCAATTACAAAACTATCACAGACTTCATTCTAAAACATATTATAGAATACAGTGTGTTATAATGGGTAATTATATCCAAATTTACCTTCCATCAATGTACGAAATACTTTTTTTTTTTATATTTTAAACATTTGTACGAAATACTTTCAACTATATAAGATCTTGTATTAAACATTGTAATTTTACCTGTGTAACAATATAACTTGTTAATATTATACCAATAAATTACAATTGTCTGGTAACAATATAACTGACATATTTCTAAATTATACCCTTCGAATTATAAAATCATGTATACAAGTATATAATATTCTGTGTATGTACTGTAATATTCAATTAATTACAAACATTATTGATTTAATACACAAGTTTGGTATGTATTCCAGATTTGGTTACAATAGACAAATCTGCCAAGGGAGAATACTCTAAATGCATTCTACAAAATTATATACTATAAATACAAGACAAAATCGTCTGTTCATAAAATACATAAACAATAAACGATGCTTACCACTTGTGGAACGTGTTTTACTTGGTGGTAAAATAATGGTACAGGACTACATGATTACATTTGATTCTTATACACCAGTTACATCAAGTCCTGCAAACCAAAATTACACATTTATAATAATAGGACTAAATGCCAATACAAGTATACGTGTAACTATAAAAATACATATAAATACAATTCATATATTTGTGTTAATAAATATACAATGTACCTTTAAAAATACAATAAACATATTAATGTAGAGAATTGAGCTACTGATTTGTTTACATCTGTATCTTGTCTGTTCAACCATGAATCGGACCAAGCGACAAAAGCTTTCTGTCATTAAAATAATAGTGTGTAATTACACCGCTAATAACATTTAAAAATACCGACCTAGATATAACTGAATTAAATACAATGCACTCATCTCTTTCACTCACTCAGTTATTACGGACGTGCGACCAAAAAGGGGGGAAGGTTTAATCGGAAAATGTGATATCGTTGTGAAATTTGTTAATGTGAATACATAATTATGGGGGGTTATATTTGAAACGGATTTCATTGGTTGTTTTCGTCTGGCGGGAAATGTTAATTTCCTCGTGCAAGGCTAGACAGACGAACACTGGACATTGAGCGACTTGGTCGTTTATATACTTGACAGAAGACTTGATAAAAATTGTCCACACAAATGACCAACTGAGACAGAATAACACTTGATAACTGTAAGTTGCACTTCTTTTAACTGTTTCTAATTATTGATAAGAAGAACAGACAATTAAATGTATACTAAATATGAATTTAATAAGTGATCAAAATATCACTCTGCTACAATTATTAACCATTAATTACGATTAATAAAGAACGATTATTGAACCCTAGACTCATGTCGCTGATTGTACCAAGCCGAGTCTACACTCGACGATAAATAAAACAATCAAATGTTTACAATCGTAATAACGTTTATTAAAACAATATCTAAAATTGTTATTACATGAATTATTATTATTGAGAGTTTTTTTGTTTTTTTTGTTTAACTTTTATAGTTGCTGGAATCAAGGATTTATAAATCCTTGCTGGGATCGAATAATGTCAAACTGTAGGCCTGGTCTCTCAGGGTTCATCTAAATACAAAAAAAAATAGAAATGTACTCGTACTGAAGTTCCGATTAACGTCACAGGCGCTCGTGGCACGGACTTACCACCCCCTTTTTTTCTAACTTTCTATTTGCAAATTTATTTTTAATTACATGTCTTTATTTCTTTATTATTTCATCTCCTTTTCCTTATTTTAAAAGGGTGGCTCAATGAGTTAAGTCGCTGGATCTAACAACTCATACACACCTATCACCAATACGGCGTGGGTTCAAGCCCTGCTTTGTAAATTACAAAAAAGGGTACACTCGACTTGCAGCCGCATGTGATAAAGTTTACCAGTTGCTTGCCCATGGTCGGTGGTTCTCTCCGGGTACTCCGGCTTCCTCCACCACTAAAACTGGCCACCACGAAATAGCTGAAATATTGTTGAAAGTGGCCCTAAAGCACCAACAATCAATCAAATCAATCCTTATTTTAACTTGTTCGTGTCAATATTCATACAATCTTATGTTAACATAAAATTGTATGTGTCGACCCTATATAGTGGATTATTAGTATCTATTTAGGGTCGACACATGCAATTTGATGTTAACATAAGATTGCATGAATATTAGTGTAAACAATATTTTATTGAATAAATTGCATGAGTTATAACAATAGTACATACGTAGAGATCAGAAAACAAGTGACGCAGCATTTAAATAAATTATTATCCCGGATACAAAGAAAGAAAAGAAAAGAATAATACATATAAGATGGATAGGAAACATGCACATTAATAATACACACATTTGTTTAAATAAACACATGAAGTGAAGGAGTGACAATTTGTATGAATATTGACACGAACAAGTTAAAATAAGGAAAAAAAGATGAAATAATAAAGAAATAAAAAAAGGGGGTGGTGAGTCCGTGCCACGAGCGCCTGTGATTAACATGAGTTTATTTGTATATATAATATCAAAAGAAACAAACGTAATTGCTTCAAATTCAAAATAAAAGAAATAAAATGGCTTAAATTTGAAAATTGGTCATTAAAAATATACATCCGAATTATCAAGCATTATACCGATATCGATCCAAGTGTTAAGACCTGACCTCGCATTTGTTGTTTATAAAATAGATCGTGAACAAAGTAAAAAAAAAAAAAAACGTTTCTAAGGTACGTTTGAAGATACCAAAGAGGTATTCAGAAGCCATAGTCTTTGAAAACTTTCTAAAGGATTAAATATTTTTTACGAGAAAGGCCAATTTTAATTTACTGTGTATCAGTTATCATAGCGTAATGAAACTGTCACGGGTCAGAACAAGATTTGTTTTTCTCTCTAAAATTACGGGACCTTGGTGGCACGAACTGCTGATAGCTAAAACATATTTTGACAGTCCCTTCGAGTTCGAGCGAAGTTCTACTAATATATGTTTAGGAGTCATAAGTTCAAAATGTAATGCTTCAAAACTTTATTTTAAATACCGTTTCTGATTGGTTTAATGATAAAGAATTGACCAATGAAAGTTTCCGGTACAAATTAAGAGGGAAACGATTACGGAAAGGGCCTAAGTAATTTGGATTTGTACTCATTTATACGTTGTAGAAATCTACAAGAATAATCAACATATGAATAATTCACGATACATTTTTTCACATTTTCTTTAAATCGGTAGGAAAACATCTAAAATCAGTAGGCGGTAGAAGACTTAAAAATGCGGTAGACTACCGCGTAAATCGGTAAGATTGGCATGTATTATTCTCTAACGTTTGTTGTCTTCGACTTGTGTCCTGTGTACCCTATGTTGCCAGTTTCTCTGGATTGTCCATTTCCGATTACTCCTTCGGTATTCTCTAACATTTGTTGTCCTCGACTTGTATCCTGTGTATCCTATGTTGCCTGTTTCTCTGAATTGTCAATTTCTGATTGCTTGTTCGGTATTCTCTAACGTTTGTTGTCCTCAACTTGTGTCCTGTGTACCCTATGTTGCCTGTTTCTCTGGATTGTCCATTTCTGATTGCTTGTTCTGTATTCTCTAACGTTTGTTGTCCTCGACATGTGTCCTGTGTACCCTATGTTGCCAGTTTCTCTGGATTGTCCATTTCCGATTACTCCTTCGGTATTCTCTAACATTTGTTGTCCTCGACTTGTATCCTGTGTATCCTATGTTGCCTGTTTCTCTGGATTGTCCATTTCTGATTACTTCTTCTGTATTCTCTAACATCTGTTATCCTCGACTTGTGGCCTGTGTACCCTATGTTGCCAGTTTCTCCGGATTGTCCATTTCCGATTACTCGTTCGGTATTCTCTAACGTTTGTTGCCCAGGACTTTTGTCCTGTGTACCCTATGTTGCCTGTTTCTCTGGGTTGTCCATTTTTGATTACTCTTTGTATATTCTCTAACGTTTGTTGATCTCGACTTGTGTCCTGTGTACCCTATGTTGCCAGTTTCGCTGGATTGTCTATTTCTGATTACTCCTTGTATATTCTCTAACGTTTGTTGACCTCAACTTGTGTCCTGTGTACCCTATGTTGCCAGTTTCTCTGGATTGTACATTTTTGATTACTCTTTGTATATTCTCTAACGTTTGTTGACCTCGACTTGTGTCCTATGTACCCTATGTAGCCAGTTTCGCTGGATTGTCCATTTATGATTGCTCGTTCGTTATTCTCTAACGTTTGTTGACCTCGACTTGTGTCCTGTGTACCCTATGTTGCCAGTTTCTCTGGATTGTCCATTTTTGATTACTCTTTGTATATTCTCTAACTTTTGTTGACCGCGACTTGTGTCCTGTGTACCCTATGTTGCCAGTTTCGCTGGATTGTCCATTTATGATTGCTCGTTCGTTATTCTCTAACGTTTGTTGACCTCGACTTGTGTCCTGTGTACCCTATGTTGCCAGTTTCTCTGGATTGTCCATTTTTGATTACTCTTTGTATATTCTCTAACTTTTGTTATTCTCTAACGTTTGTTGTCCTCGACTTGTGTCCTGTGTACCCTTTGTTGCCAGTTTCTCTGGATTGTCTATTTATTATTTATGATTGCTCGTTCGGTATTCTCTAACTTTGGTTGAGTATGTTTACAATCTATCGTTAATCTTGATCACATTTTTTTTTAGTTTAACATTGTTTCTTTTGTAGTATATTTAGAGAAAAATGGTTTCCTATCATCTATAATAACGATTTTCGAGAAGATGAAAAAGAATTGGTACGACCAACGGAATAAAGCAGAAAAGGATGTTCCAGACATCCATAACCTTCTTATGCAGGTCGATAGGACTTGTGAGGCGGAGGACTCCATGAATACAATACCATGTAAAGCGTCTTCATTAACGAAGAGAGTGTACTTACAAAGAAGAACCGTATAAAACATTCAGAAACATTTATTTCTATACCAAGAAATAATTAATTATATAATTTTATTGATGGAGCACATTGAACTTTATTTTCTTCCTCTTTAATGTTTGTAATGTACCAGAGTTGTCGTTCCTACTATATCTGTACCCACAATCGCGGATTTTATTATTTACTACATAATTATAATGTTTACGATCAATATATGCCATGATCAAACTGTTTCAATGTCTTTGATATTTCAATTGTATTGTCATATTCTTGCTTGAAAATTTGAAATATCAGAGACATTGAAACAGTTTGATGATGGTGTATAATAATAATAATGAACGTTATATAGAAGCGACCTCGACAGGGATCGTCACCAAACCAAGGTGGTTTTGTATGCCGTGAATATGACAGTCAGGGAGGACCCTCTCACAATCTTTCTCCGAACTGTGTTGTAAAAGACTTAAACGTTTGTGAAAATTATGGTTTTATGCATACAAATATTGTAAATAAACATTTCAGAAAGTCTGATAAAATACAAGACTTTCATATGATTGTAGATGATGATCCTGTTGTTGTAGATGAATCAATGAATTTTTCATTTAATAATGTCAATAATGAAGTTGTATTAGTAAATAATACTAGTACTACTGATGCATGTATATATATTAATGATTTAAGTAATGAATCTGAAATATCTAATGATAGTCTCTCAAATATAGTTTCTAATCCCACTGCCACCAATATAACATGTACCCGTGGCTATAATGTCGTTACCTGTATAGCGAGCAATATACATAAAAATGTAACTCAGAAAAATATTCAAAAGAAATTTATGTATTATCAGATTATCTTGATGTGGTTGAAATAGAAAATGTAAATTTTGATATCATTTATAATTTTTATTATGAAACTATTATGAAACTTGTATAAAAACGGGACTCGGGTGGCTCATTGAGTTAGGTCACTGGATCTAACAACTCATACAAGCCTATCACCAATACGGCGTGGGTTCGCGCCCGCTTTGTAAATTACAAAAAATGGTGCACTCGAACCGCAAGTGATAAAGTTTACCAGTTGCTTGTCCATGGTCGGTGGTTCTCTCCGGCTTCCTCCACCACTAAAACTGGTCGCCATGATATAGCTGAAATATTGTTGAAAGTGGCGTTAAACACCAAAAATCAATCAATCAATCAATCAATCATGTATAAAAACGAAAGGTTATCATTGTAACAATACATTAGACTCGTCTAATCATGTATCATCGTGTCAAAGTAATATATCTTATAGGCTTGAATCGTTAAACTCATCTTTATACTCAAATGCGGTCAATAATCACGATATAATATTACTCTATTTAAATTGTTGTGGTTTCAAATCTAAGCTTAAATAACCTGAATTCGAAAATCTAATTAGGTCGAATGATTTTGTTTGTTTTGTAGAAACAAAAACCGATATGTTCGATTCAATCGATTTACCAGGTTATGTATTCAAATCTAAACATAGGAAAAACGTAGCTCGTAGGAGATCAGGTGGTATACTATTAGGATTTAGAGAGAATTTAGTGAACCATGTCCAGATATTAGAAAAGAGACGATTCAAAGACGGACTTATTACATTCAGAGCTACGCGACGCTGAAAAGAAATATAAAAACCTTTTAAATAAAAAAATTAAAGATTATTCTCAAAATATGAAAACAAATCTAGATGAATTACATTCGACAAATCCAAAGAATTTTTTTTTAAAATTATTAAATTAAGGGAAAAGAAAAAAATCAACTTGATATTGGCATAGACAAACTTTACGACTGTTTCAAAGATTTAAATTCCGATTCAGAAGGTAACGTTTACGAAGGTCAACTAGATATGGATGAAGGAACTTTAGAGCAAATTAATAGCCATATTAATTTACCAATAACAAAAGACGAAAATTTCAAATGTGTCCGAAAACTTAAAAATGAAAAAGCAAGCGATGAAGATGAAATAATAAACGAGTACATTTTGTATATCAAAAGTACGGTGAACCAGTTTATTGATGCTTATGAAAAATTATTTAATGTTATATTTGATATTCTAACATGGCGTACTACTTTCGCTTTGAAAACAATAGAGGGCTCTAAATAGCACAGAACACTCTAAGCACACGCGCAGAAGGCATATCTAATCGACAGCGTATTTTGCATATTTGTACTTTATGCATGTTAAATTAAAAGAATAAAAATAATAGATATACAAAATGAGCATAAAACATGACATTGGAGAATTATTTCGATTCTAATAGGGCATTTACAGTAATTTTGTAAATCAATGCGGCCTTATGGAAACCGAAGGATTTAGCTGTTCCGATTATCTCCCAGAATGACAATTTCGTATTCTACGATGAATTACAGAAAACTAATAACTGAATTAAACGAAAATAAAATAATGTTACCTATGTTATATAAACTATGTCTTCCATGAAGTATTTCGATTCTAGTAGGACAAATCTAACTTATATTTTGAATGGAAGTCAATAATAATGGAAATGCGTAGCATAACAAAATCCATTAATCTTCATGTTAGTAGTTTTCCAACATTGTTAACTAGACCGTGATGTAATTAAGGTACTGATATTTTCCAATTTGATGGCATTTTGCATTTAGCTACTTAAATAAGTAAAACTGAAATACTCACAAAATCGTAAAATAAATCAGTAACCAGCTTGTGTCAATGCAGCGTTCCTTGTAAACTACGTCACCGAATGACGACAAATTACAAAAGTTAAAGTCGATAGATGGTTGTCTTAAGTATTTTTTTTCGGAAAAAGTTACATGTCAAGAAACAGTTCTAGAATTTTTATGTTTGTATTCACCATGGTCATAAAATAAGCATAAAGCAAGACATGAGATAATTATTTCTTAAATCATATGAAACTGATTTTTCATCGTTATCAAATTTTATAACGTTTCTGTAGCGTTATTTATTCTCGTAAGTAATAGCGGGAGGTAATTGGAACAGCGCCCAAAAATAACCTCTGTCTAGGTATGCTTGAATGCATAAAATTACCGTAAATGCCCTGTTAGAATCGAAATAATTCTCGGATGCCGACAAATATAATGCCTACCTATGTTAAAATAATCATAGAGCCCGGCATCCGAGAATTATTTCTTAAATGACATTATGCTTAGCAGTTGGTTAATTAGGATGATAAAACATATCTATTAAAATAAAGGCGATCAATTTGACCCCAAAAATTATCAACCGATTACAATTGTAAGGGACCGACCATTGAACTTCCAGGGGGTAGGTAGGGGGATGGGGGGGTTATGGTTTTTTTCTAAGAAAAAATGTATCTGATTCCCAATATTGCTGAAAAAAATATTCTGATTTTGATGGAGGAAAAAAATTAATCTGATTCAGAGTTTTTGTCATATAACCTAATGTTAAATTCTGGCAAATAAAATGAATATTCTAACTCTCGTGTTGTCCGAAAAACAATTCTGAACGAAAAAATACCCCCATTTCCCAACCCCCAACCCCTGCAAGTTAAATGGTCGGTCCCTAAGTTGCCTCGGTAAACTTTTCACTGCAATACTGAATAAGAGATTAACTGAATTTTCTGAATCTTTTTCTGTTTTAAGTGAAAACCGATCTGGCTTCCGCCAAGAATATTCCACCTCAGATAATATGTTCACCTTAAAATCTGTTTTTGAAGTTCTAAAATGTAAAAAGAAAAAAATGTACTGCGCATTCGTTGATTCGTTGGGGAGCTGGTTTATGGCATAAATTGCTACTAAACAATACAAATGGGAAAATGTACAATGTTATTTTTAATATGTATTGTAATGTAAAATCATGTATTGTGTTTAATAAGTGCAAATCAGATTATTTTGCATGTGACAATGGAGTTAGACAGGGAGAATAATTACCCGTTTTTATTTTCCTTATTCTTAAATGACTTAGAAACCTTTCTAGAAGCCAACAATTTTACAGGCTTAGAATCAATCTCAGGCGATCTCGAAAACCAGTTAAATATTTATTTGAAATTATTTATAATACTATGTGCTGATGATACTGTTATATTATCAGAATCTGAGGGTGATTTACAGGCACAGCTCGATGCTTTTCATGAATACTGTGTAACCTGGAAGATGAAAATTAACATTGATAAAACTAAAATTGTCATATTTATTTATTTAAAATTTATCTTTAAATAATAATGGCTCCGAAATTGAAGTAGTCAAAAACTTCAATTATCTCGGTATTAGTTTTTAGCAAAACTGGCAATTTCAATCTGACAAAAAATAGTTTAGTTTGATAAAGCAGTTGTTTCTATGTATGAAGTACTGAAATTAGGAAGAAAGCACAACTTATCTATAAAATGTCTATTGAGTCTTTTCGATAAAATTGTTAAACCAATTTTACTTTATGGCTGCGAAATATGGGGATTTGGAAACAATTACGTGTTCGAAAAAGTACACTTAAAATTTTGTAGAATGATTTTGAACCTCAAGACGTCTACTCCGAATTATATGCTACATATATATGGTGAATTATGTAGATATTCGGTCGAAATCGACATTAAAATTAGATTTACTTCTTTTTGGATAAAAATTATTTGTGGAAAACCATCCAAAATATCATTCATTATGCATAGTTTATCACACCATTTGTATTCGCAACAAAATTTCAATATTAAATGGATAACATTTTTGGAAAAAATATTAAACGAAAACTGGTTTTTCTAATATAACTTTCAAAATCATCGAGTGGCTAAAGCAAAGTATAACACAAAGATTGTTAGACCAGTTTTTACAGGATTGGAATTCGTTAGTCCATAATTCCCCTAAAGCATTTAATTATAGAATTTTCAAAACTGATTTTAAATTTGAAGACTATTTTAATATTTTAGATGAACAAAATTCCCTTCTTTTATGTAAATTTAGAGCTACAAATCATAAACTGCCCATAGAAAAGGGAAGATGGAGTAATAATCCGTGGGAAAATCGCTATTGCGAACTTTGTCAAAAGAATCAAATTGGAGACGAATATCATTACATATTTGAATGTACTAATTTAAGCGAAAAGCGTACTTCACTACTTCCAAAACATCTAATTGTATGTCCCAATATAATAAAATTCAAAAATTTAATGACTAGTGAACGGAAACCAATCCCGCAAAAACTATGTAAATTTATTAGATATATAAATGTGATAGTTTGTCCTTCCGGCTAACTCCATCTGTCGATTTACTGTATTTGTATATATTGAATATAGTTTAATCTGTTCATTTATTTGTAACATCTCTGTATATGTGCTATGCACTGTCAGTTTGAGAAATAAAGATATATGAGTAAAGGAATAGACCAGACTTAATCGAAACGGTCAAACAATGACCTACAAAACACAACACAGAAAACAAAAGATCGACGAACACGAGCCTCAGGGGGGGGACTCATGTGCTCTGGAAGGGTAAGTAGTTCCTGCTTCACTAGTGGTACCCGTCGTTTTACTCTAGTTGCAATCCTGGTGATAAGTCATGTATGAGGAAAGAATCGGGATGTGTTTTCGACAAGTGGAACATATCCGTGGTCATTTATGACACTGATATACCGTAACAGTTAACCAAGTCAGGGTGGCGACTAAAGACAAGTTAATATGAACAATTACGTTTATCAGGTGTAGAATTAATCATTTTACTTTTGAAAGTACTTCTTGTGTTTAGACCGTTTCACAAAACGGAGTGTGCCATTTTTTTTGTTATCTATGTCTAGACAAATATCACGTAATATACGTAAGACATCTTTTATAAATTATAGATAATATATGCCAATGGTTCATATCATATTGTAATGATTTCTTCATCTAAATCTAATATATATTTCAATATTAATTATAGAAAAATGTCCATAATATTATGTATTTTAAAGACAAATAGTGACTGTGGGTAACTGTTTTCTCATCACTAAGATTTTAGATATCCTACTGATCTACACCAAACGGAAGGTTTTCAGCGGAGAGTATGGAGTGAAGACCACTTCGATATTTCTTAAAATATTATTGTTGATGTAACTGGTACTTGTATTCTATCATGTGTAGTTTTGGTGTACATATATATATATGTCACAACAAATGTTTTTTTTTCGATATTTAAAAAAACATCTAAATTAGTCTTCCCGTGAGCATGACCAAGGCAAATTAATTGTATCACGGATATTGATTTTGTCGATGTTTCCACGATTTTTCGTCTAGATTTTGGAACTGTTGCCACGGTATGTGTTTTATCTTTTCGATTTATTATTTATGACAATGGTAAAGTGCAATGACCATCACAAGTAAATATCACGGTTTGATAAATCAACATAATAAAACAAAGACCAGACAGAAATGACTGTCCTAAAGACAAAAGAAGTAAGTTCTCATTTCAAAATTGATCCGTAAATAAGCTGAAACCGGTAATCAACTCAGGTACTCCGGAAGGATACGCTGTTCTTGCTCCACGTGTGACACCCGTCGTGGCACTTTTGTTACAACCCCAATAAAAAAGCATGCATGAGTCAAAGTCAGTGTAGAATACAGTTCTGTTCAGGCAGTGTAGAGTACAGTTCTGTTCAGAGTCAGTGTAGAGTACAGTTCTGTTCAGAGTCAGTGTAGAGTACAGTTCTGTTCAGAGTCAGTGTAGAGTACAGTTCTGTTCAGAGTCAGTGTAGAGTACAGTTCTGTTCAGAGTCAGTGTAGAGTACAGTTCTGTTCAGA
>MJUT01024226.1:6754-22138 GCA_002080005.1 Gigantidas platifrons
TTAATGACAAGGGAAACAAAATGTTGAACGATTTGTCCACTGAACTTGGTCATACCATATGTCCACAAAAACAGCTACTGCTTGAAAGCCTATCCAATTTAGAAGGGACATATGTGAAGAAGACAGATAATGGTTTTACATGTATTCACAAGAATCTCTTTGATATCATTGCATTCTGCATTGGCAGTTCCATCATTCGTACTATTATAAGACACGGTAGTAGTTCATTTATCAAAGAACGACTGCAGTTTAAGTCATTAAATGTAAAACACGACCCACTTACAATAATACTACCTCCAGAAAATGAAGATCTTTATTTTCAGAGATTGCTAATTGATATGAAGAAAGGTTTGGTATGGGATGTTTTTAGTAGTTTACAAAGTACATTCCCAGAGTTTAGGGAGAAACTGATAGGTTACATGCAAAAACATAGGAAAGTGCTTTACCTTAATGACTGGAGTGATGGTTCAACAGTCCTTCATGTAGCCGCTGCAAAAGGCTATAGTGATTATGCTTCTTTTTTCATAGAGGTAGACAAAAGCAAGGTTAACAGAGGGGATAAAAGTGGTAAAATCCCTTTACATTTGGCCTGTGAAAAAGGACATTTTGGAATGGCTAAATTGTTATTGGACAATAGAACCTTTTTTGACAAGACCGATAATGATGAACAGACACCTCTTGACATAGCATGTGCTAACGGTTATAGTGAGATAGTCAATCTCCTTCTGGCAAAAAGGGCTAGAATTAAGCAAAGAAATAAAGATCTGAGAACAGCACTTCATGTATCAGCTAATAATGGAAACAAAGCCATAGCCAAACTTTTGTTAAAACATGATGCAAAAGTCAATATAATTGATGAAAATGGATACACGCCACTTCATTTGGCTGCAATGAAAGACCATGTTGATATTATTCACTTACTACTTGAATACAAGGCAGATATTGATTGCTGCGATAATACAGGCAAAACCCCGCTATTCATAGCTTGTCATAAGAAAAAGTTTTTAGCGGCTTCAGCTCTTATTGGACATCAAGCAGATATAAATAAAACAAGTATAGAAAATGATTCTCCACTTCATGCTGCATGTCAAACTGGAGGTAAACCACTACTACAGTTGTTACTGGATAATAAAGTTGATCATAATCAACGTAATAAAAGTGGAAATACGCCACTTCACATTGCTTGTCAAAATGGAGATAAACAACTAGTACAGTTGTTACTGGATAATAAAGTTGATTATAATCAACGTAATAAAAGTGGAAATACGCCACTTCACGTTGCTTGTCAAAATGGAAATTTGGATTGTGTTGGTATATTATTACAGTTCTCGTCTACGGGAGGTATTAATAAAGGAAACAAGGATAAAAGCACACCATTACTTTTAGCGTGTCAAAGTGGCCGTAGTGAGGTGGTTACGTTTTTACTTGAAAATAGAGCCTCAATAAACCAAGGAGATAAACAAGAGTCAACACCTTTATTTGAATCTTGTAGAAAAGGTGACGGACATATTACAGAGTTGTTACTGCAACATGGTTCGGATGTTAATAAATCTGATAAATATGGCTGGACACCCCTTTTCATATCATGTGAGAAAGGTCATTCACAGATAGTTACGTCTTTGCTTGACCACAAAGCAGATGTTAATCATGCGGATGTTGACAATTTAAGACCGATTTTTATTGCTTGTCGAGCAGGTCACGTAGAAATACTTAATTTATTGTTAAGATTTAAAGCGGACGTAAATCAATCTGATAATGACGGAGCAACACCTCTCTCTACAGCATGTGAACGAAATCGGAAAGATATTGTCGAGATTTTACTCAGTAAAGATGCAAATGTAAATCAGTCGGACAAAGACGGTAGTACATCACTTCATATAGCATGTACAAAAGGATACGCAGATCTTGTTGACATACTACTGAAATATCATGCATCCGTGGATCAAGCAGACAGGTTTGGCCAGACACCATTATTTAAATCTATCTCAAGCAGAGATGTATGTATTTTGGAGACATTGTTAAGGAATGGTGCTTCTGCAAATATTAGTGATCGGTTTAAAATGTCGCCATTGTCTGTAGCATCACAGAAAGGATACACTGATATCGTCAAAATAATTAAAAAATATGCTACAAACTGAAAATGGTAGCTGCTCTTGTGGTTTCTGAATCCGACAATCTTGTAAACAATAAAACTTACTCCAATCTGTGTTATGAATACATTTTCTTGTATGGGTTAGGGTTAGAAATATGGTGTTTATCGCCGCTTTCCACAATATTTCAGCTATATCGTGGCGATCAGCTTTATTGGTGGAGGAAACCGAAGTACCCGGACAAAACCATCAACCTGCCGCAAGTCACTGATGAACTTTATCACATAATGTTGTATCGAGTACACCTCGCCTGAGCGAGATTCCAACTCACAACATTATTGGTGATAGGCAGAGATTTCTTATGTAGTTGGAAATCCAACTACCATATGATCACGACCACAACGACCCCCTTCTATTTACTGTTATATTTTGTAATATTGTGTAACTGCTTCGTGTACCAGAAATACTTCTAAAGAGGCGAGTCCATTTTAACAATGACCGATCAGACAAGAAGATAATCCCAAGAGGAATATGTAGACTTTCATCAATAACATACATTGACGGAGAGGGTTATGATCCCATTAACCTGCTTAGACCCACCACATCTGTCTTGAAGGCCTGAATTTCAAGCGTCATATGTAGTGACCTTTTTACGCTCAATGGGTTGGGGTTAGAGGCGATTGTTCGTTTTGTTGATATTGATCAGATTATTGACGTCACTGTTTAAACTTTCTTTTTATAATTATGATGAGATAAACAGCTCTCAATCAAGTACTAAAACTATGAAGCCACATTATTAACTTTCATACTGCTGAAACTCCCGGGGTCTAACATTTGTGTTCAGGATAGACATTGTTCGGTTTATTTGAGTTGCTTTAGCAAAAATTACAACAACTGTTAGAGAAAACAGAGTGGACAACCGAGAAAGGACAATCCATGCTGACACATTGGCATCATTGGGACTTTAAAGTTCGATTTATACAGGATTTCGTTTTATTCAGGGTTCGGTTTAGACAGGTTATACATTGTATAATCAATTTAATAATCAAACAAATAGTGCTGATGATTATATAGATTGTAAGGTTACTGGATCTGATGTTAAGCTTCCATTACTCCATTTCTTCACAACACAAAATTATTGAAGACTCCCGCTGGCATAAGGGGCCGTCGTGCTCATGATCGTATGGTAGTTGGATTTATATCTACCTTTGCAATCAGTGCCTATTACCACTAAAGTCGAGTTCAAACGACGAGGTGTACTCGATACCACAATATGTGATAAAGTTTGTCAGTGACTTACGGTAGGTCGGTGGTTTTCGTCGGGTACTCTGCTTTCCTCGACCAATAAAACTGACCGCCACTATATAACTGAAATATTGTTGAGAGTGTCGCTAAACACCATAACCCTAACCCTCGCTAATATATTACAATAATAACTTTATATTAATAATAGCCATAAAACTAGAACGACTCTGATCGGTTGTTCATATATGATGTTGTTGGTAGCATTGTGGGCCATTCTTGTTGAACAAGTTTTCTTGCTTAACCAAATGGTAGATACCATTATCATGGTGGACATTTAGTCCAAAAGGTATCATCACCATTGTAATTATTTTCATCTTTATACATATAATTTCAATACTACATTTGGCATCGTTAAAATTTCAAAATGTTTTAAAAAAGGTTCCATCTAGAAGAGAAGAAATCTTTGAAGCCTACACAGGGTGTAATCGAAATTGCGGAAATCGAAGAACATACAATGCAATGGCCATTAGAATAAGGCCACACAATGTTCGACAAAACACTGCACAGAAATCAATCTGATAATGATGGAGTAACACCTCTCTCTACAGCATGTGAACGAAATCGGAAAGATATTGTCGAGTTTTTACTCAGTAAAGATGCAAATGTAAATCAGTTGGACAAAGACGGTAGTACATCACTTCATATAGCATGTGGAAAAGGATACGCAGATCTTGTTGACGTACTTCTGACACAGCATGCATCCTTGGACCAAGCAGACAGGTTTGGCCAGACACCATTATTTAAATCTATCTCAATCGGAAATGTATGTATTTCGGAGACATTGTTAAGGAATGGTGCTTCTGTAAATATTAGTGATCGGTTTAAAATATCACCATTGTCTCTAGCATCACAGAAAGGATATACTGATATCGTCAAAAATATGCTGCAAACTGAAAATGGTAGCCACTCTTGTGGATATGACTCCTGCGATCTTGTAAACAAAGGGACAAAAAGGTCAAAAATTTCTCAGTTTGGTACAATTTGTAGTTGCTGTAATATATATGTGTCAGAAAAGAGGCATTATTTCAGTTTTTGAAGATCATAGACAACATTTGCATGTTGACATCCATTTTGTGTTCATGCCGAGTGATGCATTATGCTTTGTAAGCAGAGCTCTTTTATATGTAATAGCTATATATCCCTTTGAAGTTCCATAGATTTGTGGTGGATCGTAGATTGCCGGTAGATATACGTCTAACAATATCTGTATGATATGAAATGATTTGTTGTAAAATAATTTCCAAAGAGATAGTACTATATGCATATGATGTTAATACACCTGTTTAATTAAAACAATGTGATATTGATGCCCTGCCCTGCTGAAGGGTGATGGGGCTTTAAGTGTTGTCTATGTCTGTGCTTCTGTCCATCACAAGTTGGTTCCACGAACTAACTTTTGATTTTCTTGCCCAAATATTTTGATTGTTTGTTGTTTAATGATCAGCAGCAAATATCCAAGAAGAGAACAAGTTCAACAAGATAAAAAAAACTATACATGAATGCGGCAGCAATAGGACAACCAGGATTAGAACTAGGCTGCCTCTAGATAAGTATGGAGAGCTGGGTCTGGACAATAAACAAATATCCTTTTGTATTAGCTACAGTGTGTATATTCTTCTTTCCAAATGTAAATAAATAGATCTTCAGTGTGCAGGCCGGATCATGGCACTCTTCAAACATGTTACCCACTATAGTCTATGGTCAGGCTTTATGTATTATAACCTACAGTCCAGTTTGAGAGGGCATCACTATCGACTTCTGGGCCGAATACATTTTGTATATTGAAATAAGCTCTAATTTCATTATTCCTGATGCACTAATATTGCCCAGGTATAGAGTTATAGTCCTTAATTGAAAATCGAACTTGTGGCTTCTGTGCTCTAATATTAGTTTCCCTTGGCAAAATGTTTGATTGATTGATTAATTGTTTGAAGTTTAATGCCAACATTAGCAGTATTTCAGCTATATCGTGACGTGAATTTTATATTAACTTAAGACATCTACAAGACCCTTAGAAATAAAACATACTTGTCTATACAACAAACGGGTTATATGTACAAATAACCATGACTTTTATTTATTGCTTGGTTCTAAAGTTACAGCTATGGCCGTTAATGTTTGACGTTCTAATAACTTTCCAATGATCTGCTGAAAGCCATTGTTTTGCTGCACCTGTCATAATTCTTAGATTAATATTAGCTAGAAGTGCAGAAGGACACAAATTGTATTTGTTGTATCTTAAATATTTATATTATATGTTATACACCTTGAAAATATTGTTATTTATTTATTAATATTCACCTGTTTTATTGTGGCTGACTGCATGTGTGTTATACATCTTTTAATTAAAATTATTGCTTTGAATGTAGGTCTGTTTTTATTTAATGTGATAGATTGTATGCTTCTCTGGAACACTCATATCAGAGGGAAAACTTTTAATACAGAAAAAGAAGGCAAAATATACTTGTGAAATATTACATCACACCTTCTGGAATATATTAAAAATTACATCAGAAATTTTAAAGATTACAGACAATAGATTAATGCACATTAATAAATGTGGTAATGGAAATGAAACCATTAGGAAATGGTTGGACTAATGCATCTGACTCACACCTATCTGGCTTCCATGATTTATTTCGATTCTGATATGTAGTATACTTTAATTGGAAGACGGTAATTTAAATTTACGTTTGCGAAAAATGTCGCGCACAATTTTTGCTGCCAATAGAAAAATCAATTACATTCACCGGCGCCTGTGCAAATGAGATTATACCATCGATAAATCGCTCGTTTGTCTACAAAGCGAAAGAAGGACGTCATGTTAGAATCTAAGATATCTAACACCTATTGGTCTATATGGTTCAAATACGGACTGAACTGAACTTAAAATAACTATTGTAGGTATTTTAAATAACGGTCATTTTCACATTTTCGCAATTGCGGACTTTTCCACAATTTCACTTTTAGTGACAATACCATTTGTTCAAAGTGTTTAGCGTTCCACAAAAGCATCAAAAGTGTTCTGTCATTCTGACCGTTCGAACAACACCGGGTTTATTTGTCAATTATGCATAAGCAATCTAGATCATGACATTTGTACCCCCAAAATTACTTCATATAAATTGATTTTGGAACTGGTTGGATGATGGGGAATATCTTTGTCACAAATTACTACAGATTTGATTTTAGAACTGCTTGGATGATGGGGAATACCTTTGTCACAAATTACTACAGATTTAATTTTAGAACTGCTTGGATGATGGGGAATACCTTTGTCACAAATTACTACAGATTTAATTTTAGAACTGCTTGGATGATGGGGTATATCTTTGTCACAAATTACTACAGATTTGATTTTAGAACTGCTTGGATGATGGGGAATATCTTTGTCACAAATTACTACAGATTTGATTTTAGAGCTGCTTGGATGATGGAGAATATCTTTGTCACAAATTACTACAGATTTGATTTTAGAGCTGCTTGGGTGATGGGGAATATCTTTGTCACAAATTACTACAGATTTGATTTTGGAACTGCTTGGATGATGGGAAATATCTTTGTCACAAATTACTACAGATTTGATTTTAGAACTGGTTGGATGATGGGGAATATCTTTGTCACAAATTACTACAGATTTGATTTTAGAACTGCTTGGATGATGGGGAATATCTTTGTCACAAATTACTACAGATTTGGGATGTGTTCCATTTATCGTGATCACAATCTGGTGCTTTCCTCATTCATGACTTAGCACCCGAGTTCATCCCCAGTTTTAAGTAGGGTTGTGTTACCCGATCTTTAGTTTTTGGTGTAGTGTAGATCATTATTTGACTCTTTGTCCTTTTTCCTTTTGCCATTGTATTGTCTGTCCTTTGATGTACGGCTTTCGATTATCCTTTGGTATTTTCAAGCTTTCTTTAACCGATTTCTAATCAGATTAACACATTAATCATACACAGTAAAAATAGAAATATGTCTCTTCCGGATTGCCTGCTTTAGTGGAGATGAACAAAACCCTATGAGTCCTATTATTCACTCATTCACACATTTTAGTTCCTTCATCCCGTTAATATAATTAACTTTAGTACCTTCTAAATTTTCAAGGCTAGCTTCAGCAGATGTTTTGTAAGAGGCAAGAACTGCTTACTCTTCGGGAGCACCTGGATTCACCCCTAGTTTTTTTAGGGGTTCGCGTTGCTCATCTTTTAAGTTTTCTTGTGTTGTGTTTTGTTTGTCTTCGTCATCTGTTTTTGTGTGCCCAATGATGCCAGTGTCTCTGGATTGTTCGTTCTTGCTTACCCCTTCGGTTTTCTCTAATTTTATTTGACACCTATTAGTCCTACCATTTTCATTATACAAAGATAGCGTATACATATTAATTTCGCTATTCTCATTCACATCTCATCTCGTTCCGATGGGAAACCAGTGACAGCTTTACGTTTCACATAATGAGCGCTGACAGGATTCGAGCTTTCAAAGTTAATTTCTCTCGTAAATAGCCAGTACATAGCTTGTATACACAATAGGTGTACCAGTAATCTTTTAATCTATTTTAGCTATGTCTTTGTCTCCCTTTATTTGGCAAAAATTTAGAAAAAGCTGTATTTTTGATAATGGTATCAAAAATGGGGTAGAAGGCTATGTTTGAAAGCCAAAGGACCTTTCTGTATTTTTTTGTATTTGTATTTATTATTATTTTTTTGTTTATCATTTTCGAAAGCGCACCCGTACCCCACACTTTCCGGTCCTCTCCTAAAGCTTGACTACCCGCTTTTCGGTCCTCTTCAAAAGCATGCCCTCCTTTCTGGTCCGCTTTTACAGCTTGCCCCACGAACTTTCTGTTTGACAACCAAAGCTTCCCCTTCCCACTTATCAGTCCTACTCCTACATCCCTGTATATTTTGTAATATTACAATAAAGATTTAATAACTAGAAATACAATTTATTAATATATACCTTTATATTATGCTCTATATTACACAATACGTTTACACGTAAAATAGTGTAAATATCGAAAGGTTTCCGAAAAAAAGACTTATGCAGGAATTAGATAAAAACATTTGCACAGATATAACGTACGTAGATATCAAATTTAGTGCGCACGACATTCATAAGTATAGAAATAACATACAATACATGTACATAAGTTCAAGGAGCCATCGTGGCCGTGATCGTATGGTAGTTGGATTTACAACTAACTATGCAATCAGTGCCTATCAACACTGAAGTTGTGAGTTTGAATCTTGATTAGGGCGAGGAGTACAACATTATGTGATAAAGATTGTCAGTGACTTGCGACAGATTGGTGATTTTCTTCAAGTCCTCCATTTTCCACCACCAATAAAACTGACCGCCACGATATATAATTGAAATATTTTGAAAGTGGCGTTAAACGCCATAAAACAAACAAACAAACGTTAATCCATGTTGTTGATTTATATAAAGATAGCATTGTTTTTTAAAACAATATAAGGGTTTTTTCCCCCTTGTTATTTATAAAAGAAAGAAATTGGAAGGGGGACGTCGTAGCCGTGATCGTATGGTAGTTGGATTTACAACTACCTATGCAATCGGTACCTATCACCACTGATGTTGTTGGTTCGAATCCCGCTGAGGGCGAGGTGTACAACATTATGTGATAAAGTTGGTCAGTGACTTGCTGCAGGTTGGTGGTTTTCTCCGGGTACTCCGGTTCCCACAATCAATAAAGCTGACTGCCACGATATGACTGAAATATTGTTGAAAGTGGCGTTAAGCACCATAAAACTATTTAAAAAAAATTAAATGTGGATTTCCCTATTATTAGAAAAAGGACATATTTATATCAAATATATATGTATCTAAGTGCTTCCTTTATCAAATAATCAGTTTTAAAGTTTTATTAAATGATTGTTTCCGAAAGTATCAAATGATGATCATTGACATATATTCATTTAATATTATTAAAACAAGGATATTATTCGTTAGAATATTACGCAACGCTTGATGAATGTTCATTTTATAATCAATTTCTTTACAATGCAGGGGTGTTACGGACACTACATATTAATGGTCCAAACTGATGTGGTAACGATTTACAAAGCACTACGCAGAAAACTGAAGATTAGGAAATATTTCAGGAAAAGTTTGAAGATACGTTTGACATAACGAGCGCTGACAGGATTCGAGCTTTCAAAGTTAATTTCTCTCGTAAATACTTAAGAGAAAATAGCCAGTACATAGCTTGTATACACAATAGGTGTACTAGTAATCTTTTAATCTATTTTAACTATGTCTTTGTCCCCCTTTATTTGGCAAAAATTTAGAAAAAGCTGTATTTTTGATAATGGTATCAAAATGGGACCTTTCTGTATTTTTTTGTATTTGTATTTATTATAATTTTTTTGTTTATCATTTTCGAAAGCGCACCCCTACCCCACACTTTCCGGTCCTCTCCTAAAGCTTGACTACCCGCTTTTCGGTCCTCTTCAAAAGCATGCCCTCCTTTCTGGTCCGCTTTTAAAGCTTGCCCCACGAACTTTCTGTTTGACAACCAAAGCTTCCCCTACCCACTTTTCAGTCCACTCCTACGTCCCTGTATATTTTGTAATATTACAATAAAGATTTAATAACTAGAAATACAATTTATTAATATATACCTTTATATTTTGCTCTATATTACACAATACGTTTACACGTAAAATAGTGTAAATATCGAAAGGTTTCCGAAAAAAAAAGACTTGTGCAGGAATTAGATAAAAACATTTTTACTGATATAACGTACGTAGATATCAAATTTAGTGCGCACGACTTTCATAAGTATAGAAATAACATACAATACATGTACGTAAGTTCAAGGAGCCATCGTGGCAGTGATCGTATGGTAGTTAGATTTACAACTAACTATGCAATCAGTGCCTATCACCACTACTGATGTTGAGTTTGAATCTTGATTAGGGCGAGGAGTACAACATTATGTGATAAAGATTGTCAGTGACTTGAGACAGTTTGGTGATTTTCTTCAAGTCCTCCATTTTCCACCACCAATAAAACTGACCGCCACGATATATATTTGAAATATTTTGAAAGTGGCGTTAAACGCCATAAAACAAACAAACAAACGTTAATCCATGTTGTTGATTTATATAAAGATGGCATTTTTTAAAACAATATAAGGGTTTTTCCCCTTGTTATTTATAAAAGAAACAAATTGGAAGGGGGACGTCGTAGCCGTGATCGTATGGCAGTTGGATTTACAACTACCTATGCAATCGGTACCTATCACCACTGATGTTGTTGGTTCGAATCCCGCTGAGGGCGAGGTGTGCAATATTATGTGATAAAGTTGGTCAGTGACTTGCTGCAGTTTGGTGGTTTTCTCCGGGTACGCCGGTTTCCACAACCAATAAAACTGACTGCCACGATATGACTGAAATATTGTTGAAAATGGTGTTAAGCACCATAAAACTATTTAAAAAAATTAAATGTGGACTTCCCTCTTATTAGAACAAGGACATATCTATATCAAATATATATGTATCTAAGTGCTTCCTTTATCAGATAATCAGTTTTAAAGTTTTATTAAATGATTGTTTCCGAAAGTATCAAATGATGATCATTGACATATATTCATTTAATATTATTAAAACAAGGATATTATTCGTTAGAATATTACGCAATGCTTGATGAATGTTTATTTTATAATCAATTTATTCACAATGCAGGTGCGTTACGGACACTACATATTAATGCTCCAAACTGATTTGATAATGATTTACAAAGCACTACGCAGAAAACTGAAGATTCGGAAATATTTCTAGAAAAGTTGGAATATACCAAAGAAGCAATTAAAATCCGTAAATCGAAGAAGGACAGACAACACAATGTCCAGAAGAAAAGAAAAGACTAAAGGACAAACAACGATCTACAAAAAACTACACAGAAAACTAAAGATTCGGAAATATTTAAAGAAAGGTTTGAAGATATCAAAAGTGAAATAAGAAGCTGTAGATCGAAGAAGGACAGACAACACAATGGCCAAAGGAAGAAGATGAAGAGACAAACAACAGTTTAAAAAACTAATGATTGACACGAACCTTACCATAAGCAAAAACGATAATAACACTGGAAACTCGTCACCATGCAATACAAAAGGATCAAAGCACATACCAAATTATATTGAGGACCATTTTGTTTATGCTTGGTTGGCGTGTTCCGATGTTTTACGGTCGCCATTAAGACTTGTTCAGTAGTAACTTACTATCTGTGTCACAGATGACCACGGATATGTCCTGTTTGTCATAGTCACAAGCTCGTCCTTTTTTCTGATTAATCATCGGATTGTTTTTTTTACAAGAGTACAGTCACCATTAAGACTAGTTCAGTTGTAACTTACTATCTGTTTTGCAAGAGTACACGAATGGTGCCACTAATTGTGCAGGAACTGTTTACATTTCCGGAGTACCCGAGTTCATTCTGATTCTTAGTGGGGTTTGTGTTGCTCAATCTTTTGTTTTCTGTGTAGTGTTTTGTCGAACATTGTGTGGCCTTATTCTAATGGCCATTGCATTGTATGTTCTTCGATTTCCATAATTTCGATTACACCCTTTGTAGGCTTCAAAGATTTCTTCTCTTCTAGATGGAACCTTCTTTAAAACATTTTGAAATTTTAATGATGCCAAATGTAGTACTGAAATTAAATGTATAAAGATGAAAATAATTACAATGGTGATGATACCTTTTGGACTAAATGTCCACTATGATAATGGTATCTACCATTTGGTTAAGCAAGAAAACTTGTTCAACAATAATGGCCCACAATGCTACCAACAACATCATATATGAACAACCCATCTGATTCGTTCTAACAAGAATGGCCCACAATGCTACCAACAACATCATATATGAAAAACTCATCTGATTCGTTCTAACAAGAATGGCTCACAATGCTACCAACAACATCATGCATGAACAACCCATCTGATTCGCTCTAAAGCTTTATTGCTATTATCAATAAAGTTATTATTGTAATATGTTAGCGAGGGTTAGGGTTAGGGTGTTTAACGCCACTCTCAACAATATTTCAGTTATATAGTGGTGGTCAATTTTATTGGTCGAGGAAACCAGAGTATCCAGTGAAAACCACCGACCTACCGTAAGTCACTGACAAACTTTATCACATAATGTTGCATCGAGTACACCTCGCCGTTAGCAGGATTTTAACTTACAGCTTTAGTGGTGATAGACACTGATTACAAAGGTAGATATACATCCAATTACCATACGATCATGACCACGACGGCCGCTTATGCCAGCGGGAGTCTTCAATAATTTTGTTTTGTAAAGAAATGGAGTACTGGAAGCTTAACATCAGATCCAGTAATCTTACAATCTATATAATCATCAGCACTATTTGTTTAATGATTAAATTGATTATACAATGAAATCTGTCTAAACCGAACCCTGAATAAAACGAAATCCTGTATAAATCTAACTTTAGAAATAAAGTCCTAATGATGCCAATGTGTCAGCATGGATTGTCTTTTCTTGGTTGTCCACTCTGTTTTCTCTAACGGTTGTTGTAATTTTTGTTAATACAACTCAGATAAACAGAACAATGTCTATCCCGAACACAAATGTTAGACACAATGAGATTCGACTTAAACAGATTTCACTGTATAAAAGTTAATAATGTGCTTTCATAGTTTTAGTACTTGATTGAGAGCTATTTATATCATCATAATTATAAAAAGAAAGTTTAAACAGTGACGGTCAATAATCTGATCAATATCAACAAAACGAACAATCTCTTGTAACCCTAACCCATTGAACGTAAAAATGTCACTACATATGAGACTTGAAATCCAGGTCTTCAGACAGATGTGGCGGGTCTAAACAGGTTAATGGGACCATAACCCTCTCCGTCAATGTATGTTATTGTTGAAAGTCTATATATTCCTCTTGGGATTATCTTCTTGTCTGATCGGTCATTGTTAAATAACGTAAAACCAAAATAGACTCATCTCTTTAAACGTATTTCTGGTACACGAAGCAGTTACACAATATTACAAAAACATAACAGTAAATAGAAGGGGGGGGGTGTCGTTGTGGTCGTGATCGTATGGTAGTTGGATTTCCAACTACCTAAGAAATCTGTGCCTATGACCAATTATGTTGTGAGTTGGAATCTTGCTCAAGCGAGGTGTAGTCGATACCACATTATGTGATAAAGTTCATCAGTGACTTGCGGCAGGTCTGTGGTTTTCTCAGGGTACTTCAGTTTCCTCCACCAATAAAACTGATCGCCACGATATAACTGAAATATTGGGGAAAGTGGCGTTAAACACCATATTTTTAACCCTAACCCATACAAGAAAATGTATTCATAACACAGATTGGATTAAGTTTTATCGTTTTTGACTCAATATTTTCACCATCAAATAAAGTTCATCTATGACTGCCACACAATGAAAAATATAATAACTACCAGCAAAACAACAATACATATCAAGTAGATTCCAATATCTGTACCTAGAATAATAAGAATAACAATTTGCTAGATTCCAATACCTGTACCTAGAATAATAAGAATAACAATTTGCTAGATTCCAATACCTGTACCTAGAATAATAAGAATAACAATTTGTTAGATTCCAATGCATGTACCCAGAAAATTGAGAATAACATTTGTTAGATTCCAATACCTGTACCTAGAATAAAGAGAACAACAATTTGTTAGATTCCAATACCTGTACCTAGAATAATAAGAATAACAATTTGTTAGATTCCAATACCTGTACCTAGAATAATGAGAATAACAATTTGTTAGATTCCAATACCTGTACCTAGAATAAAGAGAACAACAATTTGCTAGATTCCAATACCTGTACCTAGAACAAAGAGAACAACAATTTGTTAGATTCCAATACCTGTACCTAGAATAATAAGAATAACAATGTGTTAGATTCCATTATCTGTACCTAGAATAATGAGAATAACAATTTGATAGATTCCATTACCTGTACCTAGAAAAATGAGAATAACAATTTGATAGATTCCAATATCTGTACCTAGAATAATGAGAATAACAATTTGATAGATTCCATTACCTGTACCTAGAATAATAAGAATAACATTTGTTAAATTCCATTATCTGTACCTAGAATAATAAGAATAACAATTTGTTTTATTCCAATACCTGTTCCAAGAATAATAAGAATAACATTTGTTAGATTCCAATACCTGTACCTAGAATAATGAGAATAACAATTTGCTAGATTTCAATACCTGTTCCTAGAATAATGAGAATAACAATTTGCTAGATTCCAATACTTGTACCTAGAATAATGAGAATAACAATTCGTTAGATTCCAATACCTGTTCCTAGAATAATAAGAATAACAATTTGTTAGATTCCAATACCTGTACCTAGAATAAAGAGAATAACAATGTGTTAGATTCCATTACCTGTACCTAGAATAATGAGAATAACAATTTGTTAGATTCCATTACCTGTACCTAGAATAATAAGAATAACAATGTGTTAGATTCCATTACCTGTACCTAGAAAAATGAGAATAACAATTTGATAGATTCCAATACTTGTACCTAGAATAAAGAGAACAACAATTTGTTAGATTCCAATACCTGTACCTAGAATAAAGAGAATAACAATTTGTTAGATTCCAATACCTGGACCAAGAAAAATGAGAATAACAATTTGTTAGATTCCAATACCTGTACCTAGAATAATAAGAATAACAATGTGTTAGATTCCATTACCTGTACCTAGAAAAATGAGAATAACAATTTGATAGATTCCAATACCTGTACCTAGAATAATAAGAATAACAATGTGTTAGATTCCATTACCTGTACCTAGAAAAATGAGAATAACAATTTGTTAGATTCCATTACCTGTACCTAGAATAATGAGTATAACAATGTGTTAGATTCCATTACCTGTACCTAGAATAATGAGAATAACAATTTGTTAGATTCCAATACC
>MJUT01024226.1:115485-125565 GCA_002080005.1 Gigantidas platifrons
AAATAAATGTATGTAAATGTTTTAAAACTTCGATTTGACATGTACTATGCATCTGTGTTCAGCAGGTGTTTGATACCAGCAAGTACCAAAATATAAAAAAACAAGTTTTTAGGTCTAAGATGGCTAAAGTTCATAGACACAAGAACAAACGAATAATACATAAATACTTATTTTAATTGGCCGCACAAATTAATTTCGTTCTTTTTAATGTCCGTTCTTCTCCGTTTACAGTTCCAAAGTAAAGTAACATATATGCGCGCACGTTTATAATAAATATGGTCCAGAACAAAGATATCGTACAGGATATACGCATATTATAAAAAATGGATTCGCTAATTGTATGTTGCATCATGCTTTCTCCTCTTTTCTATTGTCAACAGCCATACAATATCTCATGATACCCAGAGAGGAGGTGGAGCTAGATGACGTCACATCATACAATATCATCGATACCAAAATATACAACATATACAAGATATCATCACAAAGCTTACAAATTCTCACTCAAATAGCAAAATTAAAAAACAAAATGACGGATAACTTTGATTGACGTCGCAAGATACAAGTCCCTCATTGAACAAAGTTACTCGTGCACGTCACATGGCCTACCAAAATATCTGATAATACACTCGCCTTTTTGTTCAATAAATGTAACATAAAGAGTGCATTTTTTTCTAACCAAAGTTTGGCAAACGTTGTGTGTCGTTTGTTAAACGCTGTGTGTCGTTTGCTAAACGCTGCAAAAGTAGAAACAAAAAATACATCGTTTAATCAGAGTTTACTGACTCTGTATGACCTGATAATATGTATACATATGTTGTTGGTAAATAAACTCATCTCTTCTTTTGTTAGATTCCATCTTTGTTTTGGCGGGAACATTCCACGTGTCTATAATTGATTCAGCGTTGAGATTAGAAACAAATGCAACAAACGATAAACGACAAAATTTAGACGCACATTTAACGATTGCATAGTTTGTCAAAGTTTGTGGAAACTCTACAAACATATGTTAGAAAAAAATGCTCTCAACGAGTAAGCGCGTAGTCGTTTGTATCGTTTGTGTTAGAAAAAAATGCACCCAAAGTATTACCTGCACCATGTAAAATATCAACATGATCAATAATATATATCGTAAATTGAATTATTTTATTTTCGACAGAATATCCGGGTGTTATTGAATTATTGGTGTTAGATAATAAATATGTAAAATGTTTATCTAACAGATTAATACTAATGTATTGATGATTAACGCAGTGATATTGTACGTACCTGGCTCTTTGTATACTTTTACACTTTCCATATACGGAGTATCGGAATGAAGCGGAATTATTGACGATCCGGGAGATTTAGATTGTTTGTATAAGTTGCCAGACCATTCAGTAAAATAAATGTGGTTATCATGTACGTCAATTCCCGTCGGGCTCGATAATCCTCTGGTAATTAGCTGAACATCAGAGCCATCTAATTTGGCGGACTTTATATAACCAAGAAGAAAATCAGTCCAATAGATTCTGTTCTCAGTCAAATCTGCAATGAAATAAATGAAGATGTAAAAAAACGATTTAAGATCTCGTCCTCCTTTATATCGTGTAAGTTGAGAAGTAATGTGTTTGATTGATGTAAAGTTTTTGACATATCTTATAAAACTGATCTACATTATTAATCTACAGAATATATTTTTCAGGACAAAAATTGAGGTGACACACTAACATGTTGTGTTTGTCTCCATCTTCAACTAGTAAGCTTTATCAGCACGAACATGCAGGGCAAAATTAATGTTTTATCTTTCAACGAAAGCAGATTTCCACAATGAATTTTTATGTCTAAAGCATGTTCCTTCTCAAATTGATCAAAATCGAACAAGACAGCTAGAATTTTCAATTTTTGGATAGGAGTGCAAATATGTTTTAATTACATTGGACGTTTGAATATATCCATTACTCCTAATTGAATATTAACAACAATTGAATATGTGATTATTGTCAATTGTTTGATGTAAATAATGTACCCGTGCATGGATGATATTAAAGTTTGCACTTAATGTGCTGAAAGAAATATTCGAATTTATCCTACACTTGTTCTATTTGAACAGGCAAATTGCATTGAATGGATACATGTTTGTTATATACAGTTCATGTTGAACCACGGAAAGAAACGATAACATGAAAAGCGCAGACTTCCCAGAGGACACATTCAAAAACTATTAGAACAACGATTGTTTCTGCTCTTTTTCGACAATTTGAAAGTTGTTGGACTTTTTTACATTAAAGGGTAAGCACAATATATGTACATTGTCGGAAAATAACAAATTGATTTGCACTCGCTGCGAAACGGGACAGAAAAGCCCTTCAAAGGTTCGTTTGTCTGTCTGTTTCCAATGTTCGTACAAATAAATGTCCCTTTCCCCTGAAAGCGGGATATTTTGTTTATTGTTTGATATATTGTTTAACACATTAGATCAAATATCACTGAAATTGCAGCTTTGTACATTAATTAGAGCTAGATTTTTACAAGTAACTGGTAGATAATGATATATATTAGCATTCTCTAACAAGTGTAAATATCTTTATAAAATACCTAATGAAATGCATTCTGGTTGTTGTATGTCATCAGTTATGATGCTGTGTTGATTACTTCCATCAAATTTACATTTTCTAATTTTCCCACTAGTAGATATCTCACTATAATATATCCACCTGCAAATTACATGTAATTTTATATAAATTTAATTTGTATGTTTCTCACTTCAAGAATTTATATATCTTGCGCTAATATGATTAATATATAGTTTCTATTCTATAATTAAAGCAAACATGAAGACTAAGACCCCAATCGGATGGTAAGAAATTTGAGTTCGAAAACAAGACCATCGTAAGACACAATAAATATTACTTCCGGGATTAAATGAGATAGTGTTTGCGCATGTTCGTACTCAATGTGTTTGCGTACTTTGGAGTAGACGGACGTGGGTTTGTCTCCTTCACGCAAATAATATTTTGTTATCAACGAGTATCGATAACTTCATTATTATTAAACAAAATTATTGTCAACGAAGTTGGCACTGCTAATTATTAGTCAACGAAGTTGGCGATACATTAGTTTACGACATTATTGTTTAATTTACGACATTGGTCGTAAACTTCTCATACTTATTTACGGCCACACGAGAAAAAATGGTCGAGAAAATGATTTCGAAGAAAAATCCAAAAGAGGACGATGTCCTTAGTAGTATTGACGAAGAATTAGGCAAGAAATCAAAAGGGAAGAAACGTAGTTCTTCCGGTAGTGCAAAAGCTGGGCCGAGTAAGTCGACTTCAGTAAGTAACTGCAATAGCGCTGCTATGTCAAGTACAAACAAAACAGGTGACACGCGTTCCACAGGGAACGACAGTGAAATGATGACAATGTTAAAGGCCATTCAGGAAAATCAGACAAAACAAAATGACAAACTGAACAATCTGTCAGATAAAGTAAATGAATTGTATGAGTACGATGGAAACGAAAATGAATACGAAATCGAGGAGGAGGAAGTTTGAACAGAGCAACAGTAGATTCTCTAATATGAGTAAGAGATTTAAGCAGAAAGAAATAACGGGTGAAAAAATCGATGACACCCTTGCCTCCAACATTACTGATTTTTTCAGAAATGGTATGGACGAAGTCCAATATAACGAGCTGGTGAAAGATGACACAAATTCTAGACCAGATAATTGTGATGGTTTGGTTGTGGTAAAAACTAATCAATTGATTTGGGATCTGATATCTCCCTACACTCAGACATGCGATAGGAAAATGCAAAACATAGAAAAGTCTGTTGTTAAAGCCGCAACTTTATTGGCTAAGAAGGTTAATGATCTTGCAAAATTAGAAAAAGAGAAGAACACCGATGAGTTCAACGAAACTATAGAAAGTTGTAATGATGTGTTGGCCGTGTTGGGACACACACATAGACAAATAAACATTACTAGAAGGGACTTTATTCAGACTGAATTGAACAATGAGTACACTCACTTATGTGCACAGTCCCAACCATACACAACATTCCTTTTAGGGGATGATGTGTCTAAAGTAGCAAATGATATAGAAGATTATTCAAAAATTGCTAATCGTATCCACTTTGGAAGAGGTGGTAACAGATATCCCATGAGCAGAGGTCGTCACCTGAAAGGCTCTGGTCGGGGCAGGTTTATAAGAGGCCGTGGCACCGGCAGAGGTAGAAGTGCTGGCAGAAACGCACCTGACAACCAGTCAAGAGCATCTGGACAGGATTCAAGCTATGAATCTGGACCAACAAACTACCCCAGAAGAGGGGGTGGAAGAGGATACAGAAAGTAAACAATATAGAGAAAAATGAGGTGAGTGATGATTTTGAAGAAGGTAGACTGAAAAACTTTGTTGAAAATTGGAAAAACTTGACATCTGATTGTCAGATCTTAGATATGGTTCAAAATTGTCATATTGAACTGGAAAATTATAAAAATATTTTTGATAAATCATGTAATTATCAATGTAGGTTCAATGAATCTGAATCGTTCTTATCGAAAAAGAAATACAAAAATTAATAGATATAAAAGCTATTATTGAGACAAAAGAGGAAGAGGGACAATTCCTCTCCCATATTTTCCTCAGATTAAAAAAGAATGGAGAATATAGAATGATATTAAACTTGAAAAAAATTAATGAATTTGTCACATATCATCATTTTAAAATGGATACTTTCGAAACTACATTGAAACTGGTAAATAAAAATTCATATATGGCTAGTGTTGACCTAAGACACGCATATTACAGCATACCTATTGCATTAGATCATCAAAAATTATTAAGGTTCACATGGAACAATAAAGTTTTTCAGTTTACCTGTTTACCGTTCGGTTTGGCCTGTGCACCTAGGTACTTTACGAAATTAATGAAGCCAATATATGCTAAACTAAGAAATTTGGGCTACACAAATATAGGTTACATTGATGACAGTTTACTTTTTGGAGATACAGTCCAAGAGTGTGAAAATAATGTGCAGGAAACTGTTTCATTAATGTCAAATTTAGGCTTCATAATACAAAAACAAAAATCTCAGTTAACACCTGTAACTAAAATACTATTTTTAGGAAATATAATTGATTCAGAAAACATGATTGTTACTCTACCCCAAGATAAAAAAGTGATTATAGCAAAAGAGTGTCGAAATTTACACAATAAAGAAAAAGACAGTATAAGAAATGTAGCAAGATTAATAGGTCTAATAGTTTCTAGTTTCTCTGCAGTAGAATTTGGAAAATTATTCTATAGGGAATTAGTAAAAGAAAAAATGTTGGCACTAAAACAGAAAAATGGTAATTATGACTCTTGTATGTCCATTTCAAGATCTATGAAACGAGAACTCTACTGGTGGTTCTCAAATGTTTTTGAACAAAAGAGAATTATCTTGCATGGCATCCCGATTCATACAATTGAAACAGATGCATCCTCAGTAGGCTGGGGTGCTCAATTTGAATCTGAAAAAACAGGGGGATGCTCGACAGATGACGAAAAGTTAAAGCACATTAACTTTTTAGAAATATTAGCAATATTTTTCGCACTTAAGTCATACAAAACCAAAATAAAAAATAAACATGTGAAAATCATGACAGACAATTCCACTGCAGTAGCTTATATTAACAATATGGGCGGATCAAAGTCAAATGATTGCAATGAAATAAGTAGACAAGTCTGGTTGTGGTGCATTACTGAGGGAATTTTGCTAACTTGCTCTCATATTCCTGGAATATTAAATACAGAAGCTGACAACAAATCAAGGGTTTTTAACGATCAGACAGAATGGAAGTTAAATTGAAGTATTTTCCAACAAATTGTTGAAAAATGGGGAAAACCACAAGTGGACTTGTTTGCTTCCAGACTTAATTTCCAAATAGAAAAATGTTGTGCTTGGAAACCAGACCCATTAGCGTCTTTTATAGATGCTTTGTCTCTTAATTGGAGATATTTTGATTTTGCATATATTTTTCCTCCTTTCAGTCTACTGAGCTCCTGTGTGCAAAAAATCAGGATGGAGGGAACAAAAGCAATACTAATAGCGCCCCTGTGGCCGACACAACCGTGGTTCTCAAGATTAATGGAACTTCTGATAGACAGGCCAGTGATAATTCCAAAAATAAAAAACCTGTTGAAAATTCCGTACAAAAGCACAGAACATCCACTACAGGAAAGACTAGTTCTGATAGCTTGTCTTGTGTCCGGAAACTATACAGAAAACGAGGCCTTTCGACAAAAACAGTGGATATTAGCATGTCATCCTGGAAAACTGGAACTTAAAAACAATATCAGACGTTCACAAAAAGATGGTTTCAATACTGTAGTAAAAAAATCGATTAATTAATTTTTCCCTTCTATAGACAACATCTTGGAATTCTTAACCAGCCTTTTTGAAATGGAATTAGGATACAGTTCACTAAATACCGCTAGAGGAGCGTTATCAGCATTGGGTTTAAAATGCGAAGGGCACTTGGTTGGATCTCACCCATTCGTCATAAGATACTTGAGAGGTGTGTTCAATTTAAGGCCAACTCAACCAAGATACACACACACATGGAATGTTTTTAAAGTCCCTGTGTATTTAAGAAAATTATCTCCTGTTAGATTTATAACCTTGAAAGATTTAACTTTAAAATTATGTATGCTGATTGCATTAACTAATGCGACAAGAGCTCAGTCGATTCATCTTTTAACTGTACATAGTGTAAATAAGTTAAGTTCAGAGTTTGCTATTGAAATTGAGGGACTACTAAAGCAAAGTCGTCCAGGATATAAGAATCCTGAAATACATTTAAAAGCATATCCTCCAGATAGGAAACTGTGTTTTTACCGTGTTAAAAGAATCCATGTACAGAACAAGATTAATTCGTCAAACTAATAAACTACTCATAAGTTTCGTGAAACCGCATAAAGATTTGTCAAAAAATACGATTTCACGCTGGATCAAAACCGTTCTCCATAGATCCGGAATCGATGCTAACATTTACGGTGCACATAGTGTCAGATCTGCATCAACTTCAAAGGCAAAACTTAAAGACGTTCCAATTGAAGACATTCTGAAGAAAGCTGGCTGGTCAAGTGAGAGGACTTTTTCCAGATTCTATGATAAGAAAATTGTAACAGAAGACGGATTTGTTTCAGCTGTACTTCAGTTATCTTAGTGTATTATATGTAAAAAATGTAAGTACATAGCTTAACATTCAAGATATGGTAGGTCTTTTGTCATTGCTTTAAAATCTCATTTAATCCCGGAAGTGATATGACGTAATAGAATTACTAAATCAAACGAGACTCACCTTGGTAAGAGTCCATGTTTGATTGTGATTCTATGAGTCATAGAATCACAATAGGGATTAAATGTCTCCCTCCCTCCCAACTTATGGTGAGTCTCCTTTCTATCACATAATATCTTATAGCATAAATACACTTGATAGAGACATTATACTTTGTACATTGTATTAATGACAAAAAACCTGCTTTAAAAATTGAGTACGAACATGCGCAAACACTATCTCATTTAATCCCCATCGTGATTCTATGACTCATAGAATCCAAATCAAACATCGACTCTTAATTTAATTTTTTTTTAATTTAATAATTTTTAACCATAATCTAAAAAAAATCTAAAAAAACATTCACTTATTAGCTTATTACTCAGAAGACAGTGAAGTTGTAAAACGTCTGAATACAACATGGAAAACTCGAGTATATGAGTTGTGAAACATAAACTGTATACGCGGGACCAGTTGGTATTTTTCATCAAGGTGTTTGAAAATTGATAATGTCGAAATTGAAACCCCTTCTTTTGTCGTACTCTGGAAGAAGGTTGATAACTGGTGTCCAACTTTAGGTAAATGTCATGAAATGAGCTCAATGAAACTGTTTGCGTTGTTCCTTATATCTCAAGTTCTTTGGGTATATATTTATGCAATCCAGTGAGGAAAGTTAGGATTATCTGTTGACAGAATATCATCAATATACCTGAAAATGTATTTCTTTTCGTTTGATAATGGGTTTTTCCCTTTTACTATGTATGTAAGATATACATAGAGATGGGTAGCCTGTTTGGATAGTATGCATATTCTAGGTTTTAAATACATGGAGTAACGGGTATCTTTTGCACGAGAAAAGTTTTGGCGGTAATTAGGGTGGGGTATTTTAACATATATATAAAGGTATGTTTGAATAATGTCATTATCGAAGATGCTCACAGTAGCTACGATCCAGAAGTTATAAGTTTTTCGCTGCAGAGTTGATTTTTCCCAGTATAGTATGTCAGAGTCAGGGTGCGATCAGGAAATAGTTACCGAAACTGCACAGCGAAAATCTAGTTCCAGGGCTAATGACGGTACTGAATTGTCAACAGATGGTGCAGAGTCTTTATTTTCTACCGTGTTGACCAATGCCTTAGAACAGCAGAAGATTAACATAAAACAACATTTTGAAAGTCGTTTCTCTATAAACGAGAAACAGACAGGAGTTGAAGCCGGAGACTTTGTTTTTAAATACGAAGGAAACCGTATCCAACATTCATTTAACTCTGAACGTGCAGATAAGTTAGCGAAGTTGGAAAGTTTAATCAAGATTAAAGATTTAACTGCTGCTTCTAAGTTGTTGACTGAAGAGAGGGAGATTTTGCGGAAGAGGAATACAATTCTCGAAATTGCCAATAAACATGGATGGGACACCGTGCAGGAATATTTGGACTCTCCTTTCGCTGATGATAAGGACGATGCTGCTAATCTCCGTACAGCTATCGCCAGAGCAACAACACAGCGTCGCAGTAAACCATATGACAGGCCTGCAAAGAGAACCAATATATCAGAAAAGTTTGCATCACGCGGTGGAGCAAAGTTCAACGCTAAGAACTTTTTTCGTGGCATTAGCCAGTTCAACGGAGACGGCAGTCGAGGACAACAACAGATCGTTGGAAAATGTTTATATTGTAAACAACAAGGACACTACGCTAGATTCTGCCTCCTTAAAGAAACCACAGCAACAGCGGCACTCGGAGCTCCCAAAGAACAGACACCAAAGACACCGTGATGATCCTGTTATTTCTACAAAGACCACAGTAAATGAAGTTGAGTATAAATTTGACATTGATATTAACTATGAAGTAAAATCTGGCAAAAATCTTGTAAACGTTAAAGGAAGCTTAAAAAATCATTCAGTTTTGGAAAAATGTTCTAAATGCTAGTGATTATATTTTGAATGTAATATCATTAGGGTACATGATACCATTTGTTTGCGAACCCACTTCTGTTATGCTACGGAATAATTTGTCTTCTTATAAGCATTCAACTTTTGTTGAAAGGGCGATATCTGAACTTATAGTAAATAATTGTATCAATGAAGTCACGTGTCCACCTTTTGTAGTAAACCCACTAGCGGTATCTGTTAACGGTTCATGTAAAGAACGCCTTGTACTTGCTTTAAGACATGTAAACAAATTTGTAGATAAACAAAAGGTAAAATTCGAGGGTGCAAATGAGGCGCTGTCTTTTGGAAATAATTCAAAGTACATGTATAAGTTTGATCTTAAATCAGGATATCATCCATGAGCATCATCAATTTTTTTAGGATTTTCATGGCAGTTTAGCAACCAAAATATATATTTTACTTTTTCAGTACTTCCATTTGGTCTTTGTTCTAGCGGGCATATTTTCACAAAAGTTGTAAGGGTTTTAGTTAAATATTGGAGATCGTTAGGATTTCCTATTGTAATTTATCTTGATGATGGTTTGGGAACAGCAGAAAATTACGAACTTTGTGAAAAAATGTCCGTTCAAGTTAGAGGAGATTTGATAAAATCAGGTTTTATTGCGAATAGGGAAAAAAGCGTTTGAAAACCAGTTCAGTCAATTGAATGGCTGGGTTTTATTTAGAATCTATCAAGTGGAATATTAGAAATTCTACAGAAAAAAATCGAGACATTGAAAAATATTATATTAGCTTTAGTGGAAGGAAGTTTGCCTTTAACTTGTAGAAATTTAGCAAAGGTATGTGGTAAAATTATTTCTATGATGCCCGCTTTGGGTAATATAT
>MJUT01024226.1:144311-180387 GCA_002080005.1 Gigantidas platifrons
AAATTCCACTTTTTACATGTCCCCAAAACAGACAGAGCAAATTAATCAAAAATGGCTTAATATTGATGCCGCAATGAATGGCTGATTATCTTTGGATATATATATTATTGTCTTTGTTCTTGTATTTAAAACTGTTTGTATGAAAACAAAATAGCGTTTATATATATAATTGTCTGTGTATTATATGTATTGAAATTCATTTGTATGTAACACTTTTTCTATTTTTAAAATAAACAATTACCAAAAAAAAAAATGTAATTTTAGTCGTAAGATTAAAATTTGTCGTAAGATAATCTTTGTGTAAAGGACTTAGGAATTGTCGTAGGATAATCTTAAGTGAAAAATTTAGGATTAAAATTACGAATTTTTGTGAAAAGGGCTACAGGAAAGTACGACGATTAGCCATCTTGAAACTTGATAAGTTAGGAAGACGTCCGAGCATTTCCGCAAACGTTCCGAACGAATAACTGATAGTACACGAGCGCCACCATGTGTCAATAAGAGCGGGTGCAATCCATTGGATCTATAAGCTTAATACAAATATACAACACAGCAACAGCAAAACACAGATATGTAACCGCTCTCTTTCTTGGCTTTCTTTTTGCATCAAACCTCCCTTTGTGGTGAATAAGGGTAATAGCAAAATTACCGAACTCCGAACAATCTTCCAAAGGAAAAGTCAAAACTCATAAATATATAAACAGGCAAAATCAGTCAATGCAAGTGCTTTCCATGTGTGACTAAAATGACAACTCTCATATATAACCTGGTAAACACCGTTATTATAAAGAATTATTAGAAACATTAGACATAATATATTTAATCTTTATGACACATAAGTTGTCATATGCATAATATTAGTTCTTTTAAAAAGAGGTGATGGCCTCAGCCATTATATCAACATCTGAAGAAATTAAAAATCTTCGCGGAAGATCAGATTAAATAGGTCACCATATTGGGGAAACTTACCATGTAGGGAATCTGCTATCGATGTTAGTTTCTATGACATTATACAAGCATTGCCTTCATACGAGCTGAGCATTGAAAGTTGTTAACCCGATGATAATTGTTTTGTCCGAGCGATTTAGACCAAGGAAAACTGCCTCCCGTAGGTTGCCTACATGATGTTCACCTCATAGGAAGGCAACAACTGTTTTATTGTACCGAAACTTATCCAAGACATTTAGAATCATGAATGTTTGCTTTGTAGACAATACAATAATTTCTGGTATATTAAATACAATTACGGAACCGGACAGACAAAACACTTGGCGTTGTTGACCGGGCGACAACCTCATGTATTCCCCATTAAATTATAAAGGTGTGGGTTGTTTCCCGTTGAAAGATGCTTATAATTTCACAATTGAAATACAGGTGTTTAACATTTCGCGTGCAGCTGGTCACCAACAACAGATTCTAACATAGTGATGAACATAAGCAGATACAATGTACGACACGCCAATCTATAGACACGAGACTGTCATTTCCGTTCCATCCGTAGGTCGGATTGCATTTCTAGCTTACCTGAAACAAACAAACAAACGTGTTCGCCTTTCGGGAGAGGGAATTGTAGTCAACACGCAATAAACAAAGTCAAATTTATATAACTAACATCGGAGGTTAATATTAGTTAAAAAGTTAAATGTTGAATACACTAACTACTAATCACAATGTTCAGCGCATGTTTGGTGTCGTGTTTAATAAATTATGGTTGAACATATTGGTATACCACATGCTAACTCGATGATATATCCATGTATGGAATATAATATCAACGTGCAATGAGACAACACCATCGCCATGATCCTAAGATATTAGAATATTATACTTGTTTATGTGTAATCAGTGCTAATCACCACATACCTGTACTATGATGACTTGCAAAATATTAAAAATATCATTTGACATCCATAAACTACAGACAGGAATTAGAAATTCTCCAGATTGATCTGATTTTTGCAATGAAAACATAGATAATCAAATTTAGTGCACATTATGGAATAGCCTTCATAGGGTACGGTCAACATCGAAGATTGGAAATTTAAATAATTCAAAGTTTTGGGGCAATGAAACCAAAGGACAAAAACAGGATACCCAAAATCGGTTTAGGTCACCTTAGTCCGTGGGCTAGCATAACCCTCCGTGCACCCCCCCACACCTTCCATGTTAACATATTTTTTTAGGTCCTCCTATATATTCTCTTGAAAAAAAAACATGTTAACATTGAATATTTTGGGATGAACTTACATTTTTGAGCCCTGTTTTACATCCTTTCGACAATTTTGCCGGATTTTCAGATTTTTTTATTCTTCACTGTTGCTGAGGTCTTGTAGCTTATAAACAACTATTATAATATAAAAACTGGGGTTTGGTGGATAGCTGATTATATTATCGTTCAAATGAATACAAGTTATTAATATTTTATGAAGTTCAGTAATCGTAGGAGGCACACAATCTATCCCTACCCCTGATAAAATTGCGTAAAAACGAGATTTTCGCCTTTTGTTTTCAATAGACAAAATATTGCACAACTTTGATGATATATTTATAATGAATTTATTAAAACTATTGCATTTGTGGAAAATTAAACCCATTATATCATCAAAAAACATCTTTTGTAGTGTAGTTTGCAGAAAAATGGAATATTATAATTTGCCGATTTTAGCTCTATTCAGCCCAAAGCGTGTAATATCTTTTTCATAATATAAATTGACAACCAAATTATATATCTGTCGTGTGAAATTATGTCATGGAGACATTTTAAGATAAAATGTGTTCTAGTACCACCCTGTATAGGACTTCTAGCGGCAAAACATTACCCCTTACCCTGCCGAAAATCGCATAATATTTTCTCATCAGTATTAGTCTGTGGGCTAGCATAACCCCCCGTACACCCCCATCTTCCATGTTAACATACTGTTTTAAGTCCTCCTATATATCCTCTTGAAGAAAAAACAAGTTAGCATTGAAAATTGTGGGATGAACTTTTTTTTTTTTTTATATATTTACACCCTGTCGCAGCTTTTTGAGGATTTTTGATTTTTTTCAATTTTTGTCTTTGCGAGCATTAATTGTATACTAAACAGTCTTGAAAGTATATCAATATGGTATCAAATGAAAGCTTATAGTATTAACTTTCAATTGAATACAAGATATATACACTTTGTGGCTACCAAATTTTTTCAGAGGTGAAAAACGTACCCCTCCCCCTTCTTGAAATGACAAAAAAAAGACATTTTTTTCCTTAAAAGTTTAGATAAAAAAATATTTCGTACTAAACTACGATCTTTTTTTATACTAAACCAAAAAGTCCAGCACTTTTAGGCCTGCACGCGTTCACACGCTGTGATACAACGAGCGCATTTAAGGGGATTGGAAAAGTCAAGCCAATTAAGACATGATACAAGTCACCCCAATTCCAAAGTGCTCTTGCACAAATTGGAGATTCCTGGCAAATTTCAGAGGATTTGTTTCTGCAGATGGAGGCTTTTACCTGCTTGCTGTAACTATCAAGTAGGAATTTGGAAAAGAGCCCATATTGTAAAACCAGTACCGATATATCCGGAGCCTACTCATGACAATGGTTGGCAGTGTGTTGATGGGATGATTGAACCAAAATGGGTGGCTGGTGATTTCATTCCAAGACAACTCGCCGACGTTTTAGTCGAGGAAAATATTGCAGGTTTGACAGAAAGCGATGAAAGTGATGTTGAATTCGACGATGTTTTACGGTAGACTCGTTGATTGATGGTGAAGAGGAAGACTAGTGAGAACTGTTTTGCCAATTTTCAATACTGTTTGGCCGTTTGCAATACTCATTGTTCAGATCATTTGTTGAAGAATGAAACTGAAATATGGAAATATAGAGTATATCATGTATATGTCCCAGTTTTCAATTAGAGGAAGGGGTGGAAGTTGGCTAAAATGGGCATCATAATATACATATATGAGGGTTAATGGTTTTTAAAATAAATCCTAATACATTCAGCATTCAGATAAAACTATATTGATTGGACAAAAATTCCCATAAAGCCGCTTAACCTGGCCAATTAGGAATATTCTGTAGAAATTCTGAAAATCAGAAATTATCCATTTTTCATGTTTTCCGACATTGGTAGAATTTAAATCCTCTTAGATGATGTTCATATGATTTGTTTAAATAAAGAATTGAAAAATCTTACAGGGCAAATAAAAATTTCACCCTGCCCGATCATGTTTCTAAGGAAATAAACCGACTTTCATCAAATTTTACGTGTTTTTTAGAGAGGTAGGGCTAATAATTTGCTATTTATTTGTTAATCAGTAGGTAGAAGGAACATAATTATTCCCTTTTTACACTGTTATAGTACCCAGATACAAAAATCAACCATCATTATGATGCGGTATCCTTTATTTTATTAGTAAAATTAAGATATAAGCAGAATCCTGTGAAAATCTGCAAAATTGAAAATATCCCATTTTTCAAGTATTTTGGCCACAAAAATCACTTAATAAAGGATTACTAGTGTTTGACATATTTAATGTGATATATTTGTTTGGTTTAGCATAAAAAAAAGATCGTAGTTTGGTACGAAATATTTTTTATCTAAACTTTTAAAGGAAAAAAATGTCTTTTTTTGTCATTTCAGGAAGGGGAGGGGTAGGTTTTTCACGTCTGACAAAATTTGGTAGCCACAAAGTGTCTATATCTTGTATTCAATTGAAAGTTAATACTATAAGCTTTCATTTGATACCATATCAATATACTTTCAAGACTGTTTAGTATATATTTAATGCTCGCAAAGACAAAAATTGAAAAAAATCAAAAATCCTCAAAAAGCTGCAACAGGGTCTTAATATTAGCCTCAAACGGCAAGTTCGTCCGAAAATTTTCAATGCCAACATGTTTTTTTGTCAAGAGGATATATAGGAGGACTTAAAACAATATGTCAACATGGAAGGTGGGGGTGTACGGGGGTTATGCTAGCCCACAGACTAATACTGATGAGAAAATATTATGCGATTTTCGGAAGGGTAAGGGGTAATATTTTGCCGCTAGAAGTCCTATACAGGGTGGTACTAGAACAAATTTTATTTTAAAATGTCTTCATGACATAATTTCACACGACAGATGTATAATTTGGTTGTCAATTTATATTATGAAAAAGATATTACACGCTTTGGGCTGAATAGAGCTAAAATCGGCAAAAATTATAATATTCCATTTTTCTGCAATCTACACTACAAAGCATGTTTTTTGATGACGCAATGGGTTCAGTTTTCGATAAATGCAATAGTTTTAATAAATCCATTATAAAAATATCATCAAAGTTGTGCAATATTTTGTCTTGAAAACAAAAGGTGAAAAATATCGTTTTTACGCAATTTTATCAGGGGTAGGGATAGATTTTTTGCCTCCTACGATTACTGAACTTCATAAAATATTAATAACTTGTATTCATTTGAACGATAATATAATCAGCTATCCACCAAACTCCAGTTTGTATGTTCTAATAGTTGTTCATAAGCTACAAGACCTCAGCAACAGTGAAGAATGAAAAAATCTGACAATCCAGCAAAATTGTCGAACAGATGTTAAAAAGGGATCAAAAATGTAAGTTCATCCCAAAATTAATAATTAATAATATTAATAATTACATTATTTAAGAATTGTAAACTTCGGTAATAAATATATATAACAAACCATGTCAGTACTGAAGCACTGACTATTTGGCGGATGATACCCTCGGGGACTAATAGTGTATCCGCAGACGTATCGACCCATTGTTGGCAAAGAAAACGTAAATATCAAATTTAGTGCACACGACGCGTTTCTGGAATAACCTTCATAAGGTACGTTCAAAATCGGAAGATTGGAAAACCAAATAATTAAAACTTTTGTGAGCAATAAAGCCAACGGACCTAAACAGGATAGCCAAATGGGACTAAGGACACCTGTGTTTGATGAAGCAGAACCCTAGTGTGATTAATAATTACATTATTTCTAAGAACTGTAAAATTTAGAAATAAATATATCTAATAAACCATGTGAGTGCCGAAGGATGACTATTGGGTGGATGATACCCTCGATGACTAATAGTCCACCAGCAGAGGTATCGACCAAGTGATAGTAACAAAAACGTAGATATCAAATGTAGTGCGCACTATGCGTTTCTGAGATAACCTTCATCAGGTACGCTCAAAATCGATAGATTGGAGTGCCGAATAATTTAAAGTGTTGGTTGTAATGAGACTAAAGTTTTATTATATTATTTTAATGCAAGATCTTAAAACTAGTATGACAGGGGTATTCAGTAAATATTAAGTAAATCAAGATGGGGCCCGTAAAATGTTCATCAATATGCCATTTGGTTAAGTAGCTTTCTTATTAGCAGCTACCATCTATTCAGGAACCATGAGCTCTGGAATGTCGTATCAACTGAGAGATATATACTTTATATGCAGACGATGTTGGAACGTTGCGAGATAGATGCAAATAGATCGTTCGCAATACTAAAATTTAAAACATGTCTTTTGTCGTAGAGATTCATACTTAAATGGTCGAAAATATTAATTTATAGATGTAGATAAAGGTAATAACAAAATTACCGAACACAGTAGATCAAGGTATGAAACAAACAAAACTTGTGGTACATTTGTTCGATATATGTCGTATATTTCCAGGTTCAATATATCTCGTATACTTTTTACGACTATAATTTTATTTATGCAATTACTTATCATTTCATTCAGTGAAAACCGTCTTTACGCATGTAATAAATTTTCCTATGGTCAGGGTTAGTACATGTACACTCTCGTGGAAAGGAAGAGGTGCACTTATCTTTATTCTTGCGTAAATTTCTAGTCCACGAAAATAAATAGAATCTACGTGATAGGTGAAAACGAATAGCATAATTAAAATAAAAACAAATAAATTGTTTATTTCCGCTAGTCGCAGTTGTCTTAAATAATATGTATTTAAAGCTTATATGATATTCTTCAATATAATATGAAATACTATTTTAAATATTTATCAACGACAACGTATCATTCTGCACAGAAACACAAATCCCAACGAAGTAAATTAAATAAAGGAAGTTTTCAATACTCCTTTGTGTGTAGCAATTACGGCATAGTTGAACAAGGAAGTGCTTCTGTTATATCTATACATTACATTTAACAGTTTTCTTTTACATTTGAAGAGGGAAATCACCAATTTAAAATTCGATCTTTTGAATTCATCCAGGTGTAACAAATAAATCGTTTTATATACTTGTTTACATTAAAAGGGTTCCCACAAAATCGAAAGATAGCAAAGCCAAATAATTTAAAGTTTTGCCAGCAATAAAACCAACGGACCTAAACAGGACAGCAAAGGACAGCTATGCCTGATGACGCAGAACCTTAGTTTGATTAATAATTACATTATTTAAGATTCAGTAACACGTCTAAATATATCTTATAAACCATATCAATGCCGAATGGGTGGATGATACCCTCGGGGACTAATAGTCCACCAGCAGAGGTATCGACCAAATGATAGTAATAAAAACGTAGATATAAAATTTAGTGCACACGACGCGCTTCTGCGATAACCTTTATCAGGTACGCTCAAAATCGATAGATTGGAGAGCCGAATAATTTAAAGTTTTGGGTGTAATGAGACTAAAGTGTTATTATATTATTTTAATGCAAGATCTTAAAACTAGTATGACAGGGGTATTCAGTAAATATTCACTAAATCACGATGGCGCCCGTAAAACTTTCATCAATATGCTATTGGTTCAGTAGCTTTCTTATTAGCAGCTACCTTCTATTCAGGAACAATGAGCTCTGGAATGTCGTATCAACTTAGAGATATATACTTTATATGCAGATGATGTTGGAACGTTGCGAGATAGATGCAAATAGATCGTTCGCAATACTAAAATTTAAAACATGTCTTTTGTCGTAGAGATTCATACATAAATGGTCGAAAATATCAATTTCTAGATGTAGATAACGGTAATAACAAAATTACCGAACACAGTAGATCAAGGTATGAAACAAACAAAAAACTTGTGGTACATTTGTTCGATATATGTCGTATATTTCCAGGTTCAATATATCTCGTATTTTTTTACGACTATAATTTGATTTATGTAATTACTTATCATTTCATTCAGTGAAAACCATCGTTACGCATGTAATTAATTTTCCTATGGTAAGGGTTACTACACTTTCGTAGAAAGGAAGAAGTAGACATATCTTGAATCTTGCGTAAATTTCCAATCTACGAATATGAATAGAATCTACGTGATAGATGAAAATGAATAGCATAATTAAAATAAAAACAAATAAATTGTTTATTTCCGCTAGTCGCTGTTGTCTTAAATAATATGTATTTAAAGTTTATATTATATTCTTCAATAGAATATGAAATACTATTTTAAATATTTGTAAACGATAACTTATCAGTCTGCACAGAAACACAAATCCCAACGAGGTAAATTAAATAAAGGAAGTTTTCAATACTCCTTTGTGTGTAGCCATCACGGCATAGTTGAACAAGGAAGTACTTCTTTTAAAAACATATATATAATTTTTCTCAAAAGAAATTAAACAGCGCCCAATATCGATTGCTTTCTAAAGGATTAAAATTCGTACCAACAAAGAGAAATGTAGACATAGGTAAACTAATAGCAGATATGAAACTATGGAACGTCGTATGAGACTATGCGATTTTTTTTTACCAACAAAATGAGACATTTGACAAAGGAAAGTCAGGAAATTCCGAAAATTCCGGTAAAACCAGAAGACAAAAGAAGAGTACAAATACGGGTAAAAAGTTTACGCCAGACGAGGGAAGAAATAGATGGTTAGACCAGTACATTATAGAGGTTAAGGAAAAATCTAAAACGAGATTTTAAAAACAACATGACAAAACAAGGAGCTAAGGCTATGAACGACCTGCTCAATGATGACACAATTATATTAAGGCCAAGCGACATAGGTGCAGGGATAGTTATAATGGACGCCGATAAATATAAGGACGAGATAGAATCGGATTTAAATGATAATACAACATATAAACAAATAGACGAAAGAGTTATTTAAAAGACAGAAAATAAAATAAAAAAGTTGATCGAGGAAATGTACAAAAGAAATTCAATAAGTAAAGAAATAAAAGCATACTTATAGCCAAAAGACACCCGACCGGGCCGCGTACAAGGAAATCCCAAGATTCATGAAAACAATCATCCGTTAAGAGTTATTATGAATGGACAACATACAACTACGGAAAATATTGCGGAATTTATAGAGAGCGAATTAAGAAAAAACATAAAGCAACTATCGAGTTATATTAAGGATACTACGATTTTTTTAAATAAATTACAAAGTATAGAACAACCATTACCACCTGAAACTATCATATTTTATCTTGATGTTAAGGCCTTATATCCTAGTGTACCACGAAACGAGACAAGAAATGCATGTAGGATAGCTTTAAATAAATGTACTAACCCTTAATTACCAACTGAAGACACTTTGAAATTAATTGACACAGTACTGGAGAACAACATTTTTTCATTTAATGACAAAACATATGTCCAAACAGAAGGTACAGCTATTGGATCTAGACTTGGCATGAGTTATGCTTGTACGTATATGGGAGAATGGAAAGCAGAATTGTTTAAACGTACAAAATACCAACCATTGCATTACTGGCGATTTGTGGACGACGTTTGGGGATTGTGGACGCACGGACAGGAAATATGAATACAATTGGTTAATTTAGCAAACAACATTCACCCGAGAATACAAGTTGAACTACGATATTCACAAGATAACATATAATTTTTGGACGTTCGTACTACATTAAACAATGAACGAATAAAGACCAATTTGTACACAAAAGACACCGACAAGCATCAGTATTTACATATAAGCTCGAACCACCCGCGAAAAGTAAAGGATTCCATTCCATATGGTTTAGCAATCAGACTAAAAAGAATATACTCCGAGGAGAAGGATTATGAAAGCAGGAAGAAGGATTTAACGGAACACCTTAGAAAATGCGGATATAAAACAAACAATATTGGGGAACAGTTAGAAAAAGTTGATACATTAGACCGGCAACATTTATTAAATTACAACCAACCAAAAAACTCCGATCGTATACCACTGGTTCTTACTTATAGTGATGCATTACCAAACATGCATTCTATTCTCTGGAAACATATGAACACTTTACACCGATCAGACGAATTAAAAGAAATGCTCCCGACTCCACCGTTAGTTGCTTACCGTAGAGACAAAAATTTACAAGAAATGATAATTCATATACAAAAACCACAATAATATGTTTTACAAGAAACCGAATATATGTGAACAATGCGGTAAAAACTGTGCGCTTTGTAAATATATCATCAGAAGCGATACATTTTTCGAAACAGATGGCAAACAGTTCAAAGTAAAAGGCTACATCAATTGTAACCTTCAAACCTAATTTACTCCGTGAGATGCAAAACATGTTGTAAAACGATGTATGTGGGACAAACGGGTGACACATTTTATGAACGTATGTTGCTGATCTTTTCTATGGTTAGGACAAGAAAACATGATAATGTAGCAGAACATTTCTACAGTGAAAACCGCAGCGTAAACGACTTTATGGTAATTGGTATTGAAAACGTTTTTGGAGAGGACACATAGAAAAGTTAAAGAGTCGTTTTGGATAAAAAGAAATGAAAATATGTTCCCCGTTAGGACTTAATCATCAATTGGACGTATACATATTTGATTTCGTAAATATACATGTATTTTGCACCCCCTTTTTTTCTCCTATGTTTTCTCTTGATATCTATTGTCGTTTGTTTATGACGTTCAACTAACTTTAATATATATATTTAATATCTCATAAAAAAACATATATATAATATTTCTCAATACAATATGAAATAATATTTGTCAACGATAACTCACCATTCTGAACAGAAACACAAATCCCAAAGAGGTAAAGTAAAATAAAAAAAGTTTTCAATACTCCTTTCTGTGTAGCCATTACCCTACAATTGAACAAGGAAGTGCTTCGGGTTTTTTTCTATACATTACATTTAACAGATGTCTTTTAAATTTGAAGAGTGACATCGCTAATTTAAAATTCAATCTTTTGAATTCATTGTATGTTAAACAAAAAGAACCGTCAAAATACAAAAAAAATGTAACTGTTTACATTAACGACCAATTGCGTGTCAGTAGCTGATATTAAACAGATCGTGCAAGTACCGATGGTACTATATTTTAAATATATTGCACTTAAAATACTTGACATGAAATCAAAACTTTCATATTGATTATAGCAATTAAAACCTATTTATGTTTTATTCAACAATTACTTCTGTGGTCCACATTCCCACAGAATGTCTTGTGTACTAATATCAACTCTACCGACATATGTCATTATCGTTTTGGTGTTTTTATTATTAGAAGTAGGACTTCGGTCTGCGTTTTATTTAAAGTAATATTACACCAGTTTTGGGTGAAGATATGTTTTCCCTTAAGAAAATTCAATTTGGAATACGGCGGTACCTTTACTAAGTTATTCATGCATGTTTCAAGTCGAAATATGTTACCAACAATTAGAAATCTGCAACTCCGTGTGCATGTTTATCGTCCTCGCCATTGTTGTGGGGACTGGTTAACTTTCGGTTGTTTTGTTCCGATGTAGGAATTGTATCTGATCCATCTTGTCAATGTGGAGCTGCCTTTGAAAATTTAACCATTTCTACTTACAAACCAGAACTAAATTGATAGATAATATCAACATGGTTACAACCTGCTATACTCTAGATATCAAATTTCTGACATGTAGCAATGTAAATTTAACTTGTGAACAAAATTGTATTATATTTAAATATGTTTTTGATTATATTAAATGTTCAAAAAGATTCCTTATCGTATACCTGGTATGACTGGAATTGAATTGGGTGAACATGCACATCATATGAATCCATCTTGAATATTCAAAATTAATTCGTTATTAGTGCAATATATAGTAATTGTATGCTTTTTATGTACTTGCATGTTTGTTTGTGTAACTTGTGTATTATCCATTTTGTCTATTTAATTGGCAAATAAAATATGTTTAAACTAAAACATAATTCATGAATCAGTAGAGGATCGGATTGTGATTACGAAAAAACGGAACATATCCGTGGTCATTTGTGACACAAAAATGTGGTAGCGGTTAACCAAGTCATGGCGACGACCGCAAATAAATCGAAGTAGGACTTGAACTAGGAACCCTTTGTTCAGTAGCCTCCTTTTAGCAGCAACCATTAATCAGGAAAATCACGATAAAGCCACAAGCTCCTGAATTTCGTTTAAACAAAGCTATATATCTCATATAGTCTTTTTATTGTCTTTTATGTGTAGTTAATACAGTCATATATATTGATGAAATTGACGTGCTTGTGGGATATTTCTATGTATAGAATACAGATAATATACTTCTACAAAGGTCCTTATTAATAATATAATAATGTTTTGTTGATCATTGACTATTGTTAAATACTGGACAGGATGGAGAACATAGTGCACGACCCGCGGTCTTACACACTGGCCACTATTATTTTCACATGATCAATGATTAACACAATATTATTCATATTATTATACTGACTGTCTCCCTCTTTCTAAACTTTGCAATGTTTTTTTTTATCAGAAAAGTTTCACTGTGTGATGTCCATCATAATAGTATATTTTTTTTCACATTGATAAGTAGAAACTCAGGTGAATACAATATTACCTTATTAAATAATATTTGTTTATTTTCTTGGATCACACATTGACCATCTGTCTTTGTCAGCGATTTAGTGTCAACTAGTCCCCTAAACAACTATAGTTGAGAGGTTAGCAGTAGTTCTAAAATTACACCAAAACTCTGTGTCCATGTTTGCTATCAACATTTGTACATGCATTTTCTTTCTAGATTTCTTATTTATTGCCGAACTCGTATTTTGGAATGCATTAAAAGATTTAAATTCCGACTATAAACGCTGAAAATGAAGATGAATTGCTAGGTTTTGTGTACCACATTATGGTCGGCGGTAGTTGTCGATAACGTTATATTGTAATCTGTCCGTTTTTCATTTCAATAAATAAAACCCTGAAATAACTATTATTTAGAGAGAGAACTTATGAAAACTAGAAATACATTCATTTGGTATTTGGAAGCAATATATACCAATTACATACATAGTGTGGTGGTACAAGACTTTGTATCAGGTCGAGCCTGTTGTGTGAACCAGTATCACTACGAGTCGCGATAGCGACGAGTTGTGATGCTGTTAGTTCACGCAACAGGCAAGACCTGATATAAAGTCTTGGACCAACACACTATGTATGTAATAACGTTATCTAACATTTCAATAAAAACGAATCTTAAGCAAATAACAAGGGTTAAAGTAAAATTGATACAATATTCTGAGGGAGACTACATTTCTTGAATAACGTCACCTTAATTTGTCGTTCATTCAACGATGCCACGTTACTGTGTTTTCTCTCACATTCCAATGACATGACGTCATAACTAAGTAGTTCGGCAGAGAACGTCTCGTGCAACGTCGCGCCATTCTTTTATCACCATAATCTGCCATCAGATAATATGGATTAGGCACAGCCTACAGGCGAGTATCGCATCTACACGTAGACATATATTTTACTAGTCTATGATTATGAGTCCACAGTCTCTTGAAGTTATTAAACAGAAAAACATTTGTTCCTTTTTGTTTTTTAGTTTTTGAAACTTCAAGTGACTGTAATGAGTCAAGCGTCTATCATTTAAAAAAAGGTATCCTTTTTACCCGGGGGTCGTGCACACGGGCTTGTTACGATTTTTTTTTATCCCTCGACTACTCTGAAAAAAATTTGTTTGTACACATGAGACACATGAGAGTAGTCGATGGATAAAACAAATCGTAACAAACCCCTGTAGGTCGTGTTGCTGAGCAGCTCGTATGTGTTTATGTACATGTTTTGTAAAATAAATGATGAAAGTTCATAACGTTAAATTTTGACATGATTATTTGTAAAAATGTGGTTCAAAGTCCACCGAAATGTCAATGATATAAGAAATCAAATAATGGCTTTCATACTGAAATATATAATCATCCTTTTCACGCACAAATCAATGCATAACTCCGACAGAAAAGGCATAAAATATCGAATGTCTTACCGATTTTGATCTGACCAATCGGCAAGTAAGAGTAAGCCAGCTATCTCATGATCCTACGACCAACCCTGGAATATGCAGCAATGGTTTGTGACCCCACCACCGAAACCCTGATACAGACATTCGAAAATGTACAAAGAAGAGCTGCCCGCTTCGTCATAAATGATTACACCAGCAGAACACAAAGATGCGTGACAAGCATGTTAACATCACTTTAGAGGCAGACTTTAGAACAACGGAGGAGGATAAGAAGACTCGTTATGATGTACAAGATCCAGCATCAACTCGTGGACATCGACCGAGACTTACACCTCAGACCTGGTGACAGCAGAACCAGAGGTCAACATAGGTTCTTCCAGGAGAGGTCCAATTATGACACTCTCAGAAACTCCTTCCAAAGAACAACACAAGAATAGAACCACATACCAGACACCACAGTTGGAGCCAGCTCCATAGAGGAGTTCAGGGCTAACCTCCAACAATAGGTTAGCCACACCAACCACTGTAAATAGTTTTAATGGTTGGCAACTGAATCAATATTTGTTTTTTTTTAAAACCATCTTTATACTCTTACAATTATTTTTTTTATTGCTTGACATTTTTTTCTTTGTTTTGAAACCATGAGCGACATGATAAACGAGATCGTGTGACGACAGCTTTAGGGGCGAAACAAGAAGGTCTAACGATTGTCCATTTATAAATAAATTAATCGTTTCATGTACGTTTCCTTTCTATTTTTTAAAGGGGGGGGGGTAATTTTAAACTGGATAGCTAGTCATTTTTTATTCAAATTAAAAGGCTGTTTCCTGTACTTCACTCTGTAATGATCATTTATCAAACATTAAGTATGTATTCTATAGAAATACATCTATTTTGCTAATAGATACAACCTATGTGATAGAGAATGGCCTATATGTACATTAGTCGGAACTAACTTTCGTGACGTCATAGGTTAGGAATGTGGGGGAATCCCAGTGACATCTTTGTAAACATTCCGGAATCTCCGTTAGGAAAATCTCAACGTACTCGAAATTTATCTTACTAATTTTAAATATTTATTTAAAATACCAACTTATAAAAAATCAAAATGAATAAAAAAAAATCAATTACAATATTAAAAATATAGCCATACATGTATGTACGGATATCAAAACATCGTCTCCTTCAGTCCTTGCCTGAAAACAAGTAAATAAACCTGTCACGACTTCAAAACAGTCCTTTGGCTTTGCACAATTTCCAAGACATTCTTTTCACATTGCTGGGAACTGCACCGTTCAATACATTAACAATGTATTCGGCAACCAACTGTAAATCGCCACAAAAGAAACGCAGGGCAATGATTGTTTACTCTGACAGTGAGAATGACGTGACGTAACAATACTTGAGTGACGTAAACTTAGGGGCGAAACAAGAAGGTCTAGCGATTGTCAATTTTTTAAAATAAATTAATCGTTTCATGTAAAGAAGCCGTACGAATTCCTATTTATTTATTTTTTTTGTTATTTTTAAACTGGATAGTTATTTTTTATTCTAATTAATAGGCTATTTCCGGTCATTCGCTCCAATTGTCCATTCTATGCTGAAACTTAGAAACCCTTTCCAGTTGGTATTGTTAGTATATTGATTCATCTCTTACACACATGTTGCTGTTTAGCTCGCATCTTGCGATGCTCGCTATTACGAGAATATTCGTTTCTAAAGGATTATTGCAATAGAAACGATGAGACATTTCTTATTGCGATTTACCACAGATGAACTATGCATAGGTTGATTTGAAGATGTGATCGTATCGCAGCAAGGCAATCAAGTGAGTGAGTGAGTGAGTGAGCGATTGTTGTTTAACGCCAACTGTTCAGCTATACCATGGCAAGAACAATTTAATTTTCCGCTTTGTTCTAGATCAACAGGCTTAGTTGGATTTGTATAGTCCTAAGCCACCGAAGCAACACTCGGAGGATAAACATGTCGCCCCACTCGGACACATTATCCTGATTCCGAGCCAAACAGTCTTTGCTCTTTCTCCTTAATGACGTGTCCTTCGCGGAGAAGCAACAAATGCCAATTGCATAGTCGTCGGTCTGACCCAATCGGGGCTCGAACCCGCGATCTACTGCACCCGAGGCGAGCATGCTAACCATTACACCATCGATGCTGTGCAAGGCAATCAATATCAATAAGTGTTACAAACTGAGTCTTTACCTCCCATGGCGAGGTGTACTTGATGAAACCTTGTATGTTAATACTTGTCCATGACTTACTAAAGGTAGGTTGTGTAATCCTAGTTGTCTGGTTTAATTGCTAATAAAGCTGACCGTCATGACAAAATATTGTTGAAAATGGCGTTAAACAGCAATATCCATCTGATTATTTCATTCCGAAATAAATTTAATATTTAAATGGAGTGATTTATGCAGTTGTGCCAGAAAAAATAATCTTCATCGAATTTCAATAAAGAGCAATGGTTGCCACTTCTATTTGTTCCTTATAAATATTGTACATTGTATATGGTGTTGATAACTCACATATCAGTAGATTTTATCTCTATGACTGTTATACCAACACACAAACATGAAGACATGTACATGTATCGTCAATGTGCGATTCAACTTTTGATCAAGTTTGTCAGTGACATACGACTGGTCGGTGGTTTTCTATGCATACTCTGATTTCCTTCAACAATAAAACTGGCCGCCACAATATAACTGAAATTTGAAAATGAAGAGAGAGAGTCAAATATACAACTAAATACAATCTTCACAGAAAACTGTATTTTATCGTAGCAGTGCAAACACGAAAATGAACTACATACGAATTTCAATACAAATTATATAAATAACATATAGTTGAGAGGGTGATAGATCAGATTGTTACCCTGAGAAAAACATTGTCAACCGAGGAGAAGGTTGACAATGCCTTTTTCGAAAGGTAACAATCTGATCTATCACCCTCTCAACTATATGTTATTGAATTTATTATACAGAATGTTTTCACTTTCTCGTTTACATTCATGTTTTTTTTCTTCATTTTAATGTGTTTTTCATTTTAATGGGGTTATTTTTCATTTTAATGTTTCAATTGATTCATAATCATAAAATTAAGGCTCTAAATGAGAGGATGTCAGTAAAACAATTGTTACCCGCTGAGCCATGTGTCAGAGCAGACTGTTAACCCCGTCTTATTCAATTAAATTACAGCTTACATACATGAAGTAATAATAGAGCTGAATATCAAAGACAAGTAGTCATAAATAAAAGAAACACAAACAGTTCATAGCGATGAACATCATATTTTTGTCATTATCACACAGTGTTAAAACGTATAGAATTTAGTAGTTCATCGGTAATCACGAGTTAATACTCTTTAATTAAATCTTCACTTATTTAGTTCAAAATTTATATTTAAAATATTAAACTTCAATCAGTAATAATAGTGTAGCATGGTTCAACAAAAGTAATATAATATCAAACACAAATCTCACTTATTTTTTCTCATTCAAATCCAATATATATTTATTTATTCTAGATTTAATTTCTATTTTATAATTTACTTTTGCCTTAACCTTGACTATAAATAATAGTTTATATACATTTTATATAATAGTTTTATGCAGTCAGTAATTGTCTAAATAAATCATTAGACGTCAATTTCAATACACTTAACGTTTATATGACCTCGTTACAAACACATGAAGGATCACCATCTGTGATATTTATTCAAGTTACTGTTAAATTATAAATATTCCTTTTTCATATTCTCGGCGTATTTATAATTGTTCCTAAAGCAAAATTCATCAAGACTGCAAAATGAGTGACATTGATATCATAATAATAATCCAGATCAATCAAAAATTAAATACACAAAACACAGTAGCACAAAAAGTAGTAATATGGTTAACATCAGTGACCACATCATGATTACGGCAACTAGCTATTCTATTGAACTTTAGAAGGGTCAAATTTTAGTTTAAAGATGTCTGTACAATGACTTTACGGAGGTTTCTGCACAAACATATCCATATTAGTTTCCGGTCTACAGTCATCGAACTGAAGATACAAGTTGCTAATGGTATTCTCCTTTGTGTTCCAGATATTACTCGAAGTCATTTCATGGTCTGTAGATGTAGTGTATCTTTTATTATCATCCAAGACATCGATCTTCTTCCTTTAACCATAAAATAATGATAATGTGCTACATGTCATATTCGAGAGAGAACATCTCTAATTTGCTAAGTGATCAATGGAAACTTAAAGAATAGGATACACATACTATATTAATGTTTCCTAGATAAACACTGTCATTTTTGTCATCTGTTAATTGATGTGCCCTATTCAAGTTTGTATGTACGAGTGAACCACATTTGTGGTGTAATGATTAGCGTGCTCGACTCGAGTGTGGTTGTTCGTGGGTTTGAGCACCTATCGAGTCAAACCAAAGACTATACCATTGTTTCTTCTCCGCTCAGCACACACCATTTAGGAGAAAAGGCAAAGATTGGTTGGTGCGGAATCAGGATAATATGTCCGAGTGAGTCAACATGTATATTCCTGTCCTGTTGTTTCAGTGAGCTAGCACTATAAAAATCCAACTAAGCTCACCTCATCATCATCTCACTATCAACTTATTATGGTAACAAAGCAGCATGAATGTAAAATAATTATATTTTAGAGTTCGACATGACAGGACTTTGATGGAATGCAACATGATAGACGAAAGACCTGTGTCAGAGCAGAATTTAGAACAAAAAACAGGCAGCATACTCAAGTCAAAACTTACATTCAAATAATTACTAACACAGAGTACCTACGTATACGTCAGAACTGATTTTATAACACAGGTAAATATTAAAAGTTAATATGCATAGGATACCGTACATTTCAAACAAAAGAACTGTCCTTTATTGGATCTGGGAGGCTTCTTTTTCCGCACGAGTACACAGGTGAAGGCCGAGACGCCAAGTGCGGAAAAAGAAGCTTTCCATATTCTATAATGCTCAGTTCTTTTGTTTGAAATGTACGGTATCTAACTTGTACAATAATTCAACTTGTAAATCAAATGAAATATTCATGTTTTTGGTTTTTCAGCTTTTTTTTTCTTTTTTTTTTCCTTTGTACAGAAAATTAATTTATATTTTAAAGGAACATCTGACCTGCATCAAGGGGGAAATTATAAATAGAAAATTTTACTCAAATATGGTTATGTGCATTTCAATTTTATTGCAATAATCGAACCAGTAACAACATCTACACTCAAAGATGCATTTTTTGTATTGCAATCTTACATTGTTAATAAATGAAATTAAAATTCTACAAGCAATTAATTTTTGAAACTTATTCTCTGTTAGTCGCCTATCCACAAATGATATCTTAAACAAACAAAAAAGCTGGGTTAAAATGGATTATTGCGTCGTAAATATAATATCGTTGAAGTCGAACTATTGTTACTGAGTCGATGCAAATAATGTAAACAGTCAAGTACATGTGTTGTGTACGTGATATCTCACTCGAATACACCTTGATAGTTATGAATAGGTTCAAGGTCTAGTTACAGAGCCCCAACATAATTTAGTCGCGGTCGGACAAGGCACAAGCTGGATACCAAAATTAGTTACCGGGAACTATTTACGCATGTTGAATTTAATCATTACTAGTTTTATTAACCATGACCCTTTAAACGGTCACCATAAAGGATTGCTCGACTATGGTCTGTTTATTTATATCGTCTATAATAAATAATAGGTATATAATACGATATAAATAAAACAGACCAGAAGTCGAACACTCATTTATCTTGACCGTTTAGAGAGTCATGGTTAATAAAACCAGTAATGAATAGAATCATCAGGCGTAAACAGTGGCCGGTATCTGATTTGGGAGGCCAGTTTTATGAATAGCTTTGCTGGGGGTATCATTGTACAAGTAATATTTATGTAAAATAATATCAAAATTTAATACAGTACGATATAAAAAGTAAAATATAAAAATTCCTCAATAGCATGATCTCAGCTTAAAACGCCAAGGCCTATTTTCAAAGGGGTCAGTTTAGTGTTTTAAGTTGCATATCAACGATTGTGAAAAAAACGGGTATTATGTACATGTACAAGAAGATGTGATCAAAACATAGTTTCTGGCATGATCCTTTTGACTAAAGTTAACAAGAAACACAACAAAACAATCTACATCATTAAAAATCTAATCATAAAATACCAGACACAAAGGAAAATCGATATCCAGAAATTAAGTATTAAAGTAATGAAAGGGGAAGTTATGATAAGATAGGGTTAGGGTAATGGTGTTTAACGCCACTTTCAACAATATTTCAATTATATCGTGGATACCAGTTGTATTGGTGGAGTAAACCGGAATGCCCGGAGAAAACCACCGACCTGTCGCATGTCACTGATGAACTTTATCACATAATGTTTTATCGAGTAAACCTCACCATCAGTTGGATTCGTACTAACAACCTTAGTAGTGATAGGTACTGATTGCCCATATAGTTCTATATCCAACTACCATACGATCACGCCCACGACGACCCCTACTCTTGGAGTAAAACGATGGATAGTGTGCATAGAACAGGACAAGTTTACCAGTCTGCAATATTTAAAGGGACATTATCTGCCAAATCGTAAATTTTTGTTACCTATAAAAACTATCAGATAAGATTGATGTCTTAATAAAACGTGTTTCTGTAACTTATGAATGTTATGAAATGTACACGCATCGGGGAAAAAACGTGCAACTACTCGTGTTTTGAGATCGATCAAGAAATGGACGCCATCTTATTAATTATCGACATTATTTACGGAGTTTGTCGAATCATCATTAAATCAGTACAACAATGCACTTATCTCTTATTTTTTGTGAATCTGCTTTTAGTCGGTGTTAATTACGGACAAAGAACCATGCAAGTTGGCAGTTAATAAGCGACAAAATACAAATTATTCGTTTTTACCTGTCACTAGTAAGGTCAATTGCATACGGAAAAAGCGAGGTCAAATTATTTGCTTGCAAGCAAATAAGTATTCGTTGGTAATTTTCGTTCTCAAAAGGCGAAAAGTGGTTCGATAAGCTGTTTAATGTAAAATATTTACCTTTATTTCATCATTTTAAAGCTATTTACCAATTTCCAAAGCATATAATTTTTTTGGTCAAAATCGTAGCTCATGCCCCTTTAAACCAAATGTTTACCTGATGAACAATTGCCATTATCATTACAGTTGTTAGGACACAAGAAGCTTGAAATATATTCCAAAACTGTCTGTGATCCATTTGATGTTTTCATGATATAAAGCGATTCATTTCTCCTGACCTCTTTAATGATGAAGGTAATCATGGTACCAACCGTGTCCTGAAGGAATGAGGTGTTTCCAACCAATTAAACAATAAAGAAAAATACATATTTTAAAAGCTAAAAAAAGATCAAATTTAATAAATTTACTCAATTAAACCACGTCAAGTAAAATCTGGTAATTTCTGCTCTGAAAGGGGTTTGCTATTCTAAAGTATAATGAAATCATGATAGTAAACACGAAATGAATAAACAAGATAAATCAACACGACTCACCATACGCATGTACCCAAAATAAAAAGCAAAATAAATAAATTGCAGATCTCCAGTTGTCAACAATTGATTCGTGGAATAGGTTATTCGTACATTGTCTTGATTCTTATATCAACTATTAATTGAGTTTTAAGATGTAAGGATTTTAGACAAATGGCATAATTGGCAAAATATCAGATTAAGGAGGCAACCAATCGGTATCACCACAACATGGTATTGACGTAGTGACAATACCAGTTTTATCTAAGATTAACATGTAAAACGTATGGTATGCTCTCTATATTTGACATTTAACTTTGTTTACAATGACAGATACTAGTCAGTTTTGTCTATGCACATTCACATCATATTAATAATTTCTACAATTGTATTAATTTATCTTGCATACAGTTTCCAAACAATAATTCTCTACCTTTATTAACCAGAAGAAAAAAATCTGGGGGGGATTTCTTTGTATTTTGCAGGTTAAAGTACCCCCCTCCAGGTTTATTGATTGGTTGTCAGTGTAATATCCCTAATCAAAGTATACACACCGAAAATTACAAAAGCATAATGTTACGCCTGACGTTGATTAATAATCAACAAGGTCGATATAGTTGAAAAGGTGAAGAATACGAAATACTTGATGAAAAGGGCCATTTTGTAGTCTGTTCTTCGATTTACCGATTCTGTTTACCCCTTTGGTACCTTTAAAATCTTCTTATCAAACTTATTTAAGTCTTAGAAGTGAACTAATTTATGATTGAAATAATGTAACATCAAAAATATTAATTACTGTATACTATGTTATGCCTTGGATGTTTCTGTTTAAATTATGTGACAAAACACACCTCTGTGTCCTTAACATATGCCTTTATGATGTATTTTTCTTCTAGATCTACCAGATCAGTATATATGTCTGTATACATAAACAATTCTGGTAAGCACTGTTTTCAGTCTAACCATTGATGAATGTATTTGGAACCTATTTGTAAAATAACTATACATTCTATGCGTGTCAAAAGCCAAGACTTAAATATGATAAGCGTTTGTTGTGGTCTTTTTATTATTAGGCCCTTTGGGTGGTTTTGTTGGTCGCAATATAATTAAATTATTTTACTTTCCTATCTTTTTATTCTGTACGCACATGATGAAGGCTCATCATCATTGTAAATCAACAGTGTAAATTCCAACACATCATCACTATCACTAGGTCTATTGCCTTTAGTTGTACTTAATGAAGTTGCAGATCTCTTCTTGCGGTATGAACCTGAACATGAAGTATGAAAGGCACCAGAAGATTCTTGATTGTGAAGATCAGGAACAATACTGTGTACTTTCTGTTAAGTTATATTGGACTCTATAACCAGCGAATTACTAATAAACTCTGTCAATATATATCGACAAAACAACCTATATAAATATGTGTTATGAAGAAGAGATTGAACTGGTATCATCCGTCTAATAGTCAGTGTTTCGGTGCTGACATGATTTATTAGATGTGTTTATTAATGAAATTTACTGTACCTCAATATTGTTACTACTAGTAAAATTAATACTTAGATCGAGTTTGTCTAAGACATTTGGCAGTTGTTTCGGACTTTTCGACATTGCAGGATAAATACAACGCAAATAAAGTATCGATAAAAGAAATATATTTCCCTTATATAGCTGCAAAACAAGCAAGATAAGCTAGCCAACGTTTTTCTATCTCTTTCTAAAGTTGTTACAAATAATTCCATATTTTTAGACAATGTTTTGGATAGATATCGTGGTGGTTTCTTGTTGTTAGTGTTGACACCAGGAGAACATTGTATTCGGTAAAAACCAACCGCAAATCACTGTCAAGCATTATAACTAAAACATTTGTAGAGTACACCTCGTTGTGAGTGGGAATCAAGCTCACACATTCAGTGGTGGTAGGCACTGATAGTTTAAGTATAGGAAGATTAAATAAATAAAAAATCAATTAGTGAAAATATTTTCATGACAAAACATTTTCTAAAATAGATACCTCCATATTCATATTGTATGAGTGTGTCCAGTCGCTACCTCTAAGTGCAATTGTGCTAATGTTGCTAAATGGAACATCTTTGTAACTGGTAACACTGTTTCCATTTATCTCCCAATACACATCGTAAACATAGGTTCCATCATAAACGTCATCAAAATACATTTGCATACAGGTAATAAACTTGGTGTTGATTCGACGTTAGGAATTTGATAAGCAGATCCGTCTATCAGTAAATATTCAATTGTTGGGAATATCGTACCGTTTATAAATGATGCTAATATAATTTGATTTGATTTGAATACTGCAATCTGATTGATTGATCTGCCTGGAAAAAATGTTGGTTATACTTGATAACCTGGGTTAGTATTCTGACGTCATCAAAATATTCATTCGCAACGACAAATTCAATTAGTCACGTGAAATGATCATAATTAAAATCGGGGAATCGTTAAATATTGCTATAAAGATTAAATTATAAGGAATATTTGAAATTTTTGAACAGGTTATACTTGTATAACCTGGTTTGGAACAGTTTACGCTTTTCATAAACCGTTTCGCGGTTTCATAAGAATAAACTACCCCAAACCAGGTTATATCGTATAACCTGTTCAAAAATTTCAAATATTCCCTAAATAAACTGTTCGTACTGTTAAGGTACAAGTTAGAACACACGATTCTCACGGATCAAGTAATCATTAGCAATGGTAGTAATGAATGAATTTATTACAATGAAAATGAAATTGGCACATTTCATACAATAACATATTTGAAATTAAAAATAATAAATCATTAATTAATCCATTTCATGCTTAACGGAGGCAATAATTGATGCACTAGCCCTTGAAATTCATGAAACATAGTTATCAAAATAATAGATGCATTCTAAATTGTTTAGGTTATTAATTTAGATTACATGTTATTGAAATGCTGATCTCGTTCATGTAAATGTATATAAGTTATTTATCTACTGTTAAATACAGAATATTAGACATTTTGTTTTTGGGACTGAGTTTATCACGGGGTATATCAGGTGAGCCGGAACGTCGAGCCTGATATACCCCGTGATAAAGTCAGTCCCAAAAACAAAACGCCTAATATTCTGTTTATCTGTAATTTATAATTAACTTTCAAAAAAATAATCAAATTAATTCTTTAAAACGATATCTTGATGGGATTATTTTTTGCCGATGGATCTTGTTTTGTAAATGTGATTCGGTTCTGTCGCGCGAGGTTCATTCAAAAACTAGTTAACGAGGCGACAAGATGTGTTTTTTACTATTTAACGTGTATTATACATTATGATGGTTTTGTTGGATTTAAGTGTGTTTTGGAAAGTATAATGTTCGAATATGCTACCGGTATGTAATTTTTGTCATAAAAACTTGTGCTAAAACCGCATCGAATACGTTTCACTGAAATATTTCGAATGTAGGTCAAATCAATAAACATCCATAATAATGCCACGCGGAAGGCAATTCAGATTTTATGTTATTAATTTTAGAAAGTTAATTACAGACACTGACACAGAGTCTTTCTTTTTACTAATAAAGGCAGATATGCATGTATAAATATATATAGATATATGATTTGGGGGGATGGGGGGGGGAGTTATTAAATTATGTACAACAAATGTATATATTTGCATATCCAGAATACAGAAGTTTTAGTTGAGTCTCCCTGTTACTGATCAGTGTTGTGTTGTATTAAATTTTAGTTCTTTTCTGTAATTGGATTGATTTCAATTTTAAATCATCTTTAGATATTGCAGTGTTTTATATAACAAACAAACAAACAAAACAATATGTAGACCGTATAAGCCTATGGATGTTCAATCTTTGCAAAGTAGTTATTTCTTGCTTTTCTATCATTTTGGTTTTGAGGGATACTGATTATTGAAATACTATTGCCAAACGTTAAATGTTTTGTTTACGATAGTAACAAAAATGACATTTTCCCGTATTATTGATTTGGATGACGCAACCAATCTTTTTTTGTAAAACAAGTATATTCATGCGCGGTAGTTGACGCATGCCTAATTGTGGACTGACCTAATAATTAAGAAATAATTCATGCCGGCCATACTTACTGTTATTCAAATATTGGTAGGCATTATATTCATGAATATTTAACCACGAGCGATAGCGAAGGGTTAAATCTCATGAATATAATGCCTACCCATATTTGAAAAACAATAAAGTATGGCAGGCATGAATTATGTCGATTCTAATAAGACATATACGGTGATTTTAAAATTCGAGGCGGTCAATGTGATGCGCTGGTAGTGGCTATTCCAGCAATCTCCTACGGAATTCTAAAAATGGTAAAATTGGGAATTAAGAGATGGAAAGCGAAATTGTGCTTGAAAGTGTGGCTTAAAATACCGAAAAGAAAAGGTTCAATATAAATTTTATTACAAATAAACAACTTTAAATGATTAACAACGAAATTACCAGTTGAACACAGCCAGTCGGATCGGAGATAAAGGGAGATAAACATGGAGACAGTAAACGAAAGGTAAGTAAGTAAAATGTTTATTCCTGGTTTACGATGTTAAATGTGAAGGCTCCTCTCGAAATATTAGCATACTGTAAAATATTCATGTCAGAAAGTCGATTACGGCTTAATGGCGCACTGACCGTGGAAACGGATTGAGAGACAGGTGCTTCGGAGCGTTCTTTCTGTGGCTCAGATGTCGACGCAGGCTGAATTCCTGTAGCAACACTTTGGATTGTAGTTGAAAGACTGCGTCTTTGAGCTTCGCTCGGACTAGCAAAGTAGCTTTCCAAAGAGCCCTGATTCCTTATTCCTATCAACACCAGCGCGTTTTAAACAGGTATCCACGGTGGCTCTGATACAATGGTTTGTGTACCTTGTTGACAAACCAGCTTCTTTGGAGATGCGTGCCATCATGGCGCTTAGCTTATTTTTACCAAATGATTGAGCTGCGTAACAAACTGTTGGTTTTGAATGAAGCAAGGGCTGTTGAAATAACGATTCGCATTTCGGACTTAGCTTACTTATGTACAGTACAAAACTAGCAACCGGACAGTTAATGTCACCAGCATTAGAATACATACGCACTTCTTGTCGATTTTCTTTAGAGTCAATGCCATGATGCGTTTTGTCACTCTCATTGTATGTCATTTTAAAGTATGCATGACCTTTATCATCAACAAATCGAGCATATGAAGATTTGTTCAGCTCATGAGGGCTCTCCTGACAACGCCTACCGAAATTCATCATTAATTCCCAGAATACTTTATTTTGGAGTGTGGAGGGTTTGTCGGTGTCGAAAACGCCACTTGAATACAACTTTTGGATGTCCCCTTCTACAATAGCCTTCTTGTAAACGGTAACATCTGTATCCTCACGTTTGAGAGTTTTAACCATACCGGTTAAGACTTGGTTGGACGTCATGAATGTGCGATCATTCATCAAGTTTAGATCCCGGTTGTAAGGAGGACTTGTGAGATGCCTTGAAATAGCGGCACGAATTCCAATGAGTGCTGATTTAGAATAATCTGTTCCCTTTTTGGTTTGAAGGCTTGCATAGAAGTATGATAAACGGTCATTTAAGGTTGAAGTATCAAGGTCCTGAAAACTATCATATCCATTTTCATTTAACCATCCTGAAATGTACAATAGACTGGTTGTTTTTCCTTCAATCTTGTTGCAGGTTATCTACACCATAACCTGATGGGAGGAGCTATTACAATCTGTGCTTATGTTATTGATAACCGTCTCTTGTACATGTGACTTACCAAATGGGATTTCATTGGTTATCAACAGGTAACCGAGGGCGGGGCGAAAATGTCACTCGAAACCTGACGGTTTCTCGAGACATTTTCTTCCACCCTCGGTTATCTGTCGACATGGTCGATAACCTACAAAATCCTATTTGGTGACTAAAACATATTTTACATATACATGTACTTGCAATATTGAAGAAATGATCAACTATTTAAGGAAAAAAATGTCGCATGATTAAGAGTTGTAGGTTTCCCTACTGACCCTTTATCCCCACTTTTTTTTATTATTATTTTCATCTTGGCTTAATAAAACATTTGATTTGACATTTCGCCCCCATTAGGCCAATCTTAAAAATACTTTGTTTCCCCTTTTGCCACCCTACCCTCTTTGCCTAGGTATTAAGTACATGTAGGTGTAAATATTTTATTTTTTTCCCAATCATTATACTCTCAGAGTAAGCTTTTCTATATATGATTTAATTGTGCTCATGTTGAACGATTCAAAATATGGGAAAAAATCCAAAAAAAAATTTCTCCTGACAATTGCAATAAAATCTATTAGGGACCCATGTAGTGTCTTTATAAAAGACAGCAAGGCCAGAGTTTTTTTTATTTTTTGCTGAACAAGAATTATGGCCAAAAGTTTGGGTCGGGGACGAAATAAAAAGAAATAATAAACAGACCTTTTTATTCAAGTCGACAGTCAAAATTAAAAAAAGAAGGAAAATATTTCTTTTTTTTATTAAAAAAATGAGAAGATATCCATGATAGGTAGACATAAGGTTTTCTGCAATGAATATTTATGTTTAGATTAAAATTAAGCAGTATTTCAATGTTAAAGGATTGTGTTAAACTTTACAATTCTTAAGTATTGCTATGACACATTCTTTTTTATGTTTTGCATTTTTCGTTATGTGAACCATGACAAGTCGGAGGAAAAAATAAAAGTAAAATTTGATTTTACCAATTTTATTTTTATTCTGATTTTTTTAAAAATCAGGTCGGGCAGTCTTGTTAAACAAAAAATTAAAAAAAAAACTCTGGCCCAAATGTATAAAAAAATTATTAGACTGAGATCAATGAAATGTCTTATGTATCATGGATATTTATTTATTTAGGTGGGAAAATAGACACCCTGGCAGTATATTGTTAATACACCTATTTTAGTAGGGGTTCAATTCCCTGCCAGGGCTATGTTATTTTTTTTTATTTTTTTTTTTTGGTGTTGATATAAGTCATGTGCATCTAATTAACAAATGTCAAAATAGTTTTATACCATGTTTGACAAAAGTTCATTGCTGTCTTTAGCATGGGTATTTACAACTATACATGTATGCAATATATATATTAGTGCAGACTGTGTATGTCAATCCAGTGGGCCCCCACTATTGTCAAAGAGCAGACTTGAAGGAGGTGTGGCTTTGAGTTTCAGGTCTACAATGTGTATTATATTATTTTTATTTATTTAAAACTTTTCAGCTACCTCTAAGAAGCCTAACTTCCCAAGCTGTTGACTGGTTTGTGGTCTTCTCAATCTTGGCCTGTGCCAACTGGTCAATTTTCTCATTGTTTGTTATATCCTTGAATCTCTGTTTTTTAGGATGTGGCTCAATGGTCATTTCTGCTGCGTCAAGGGCCATTAATAAATCATCATCAGACTGCGATTCCTCATGATCAAATTGAAAAATAGTTTTGTCAGTCAGAACAGAGAACATAGAACTAATCTCTGCATCACAGATTTGATGTCTAAACACTCTTTTGGTCTTCCCAGTGGTTAAAGATTGTATGATGTATTGATTAACAGAGTTCTGTTGTCTGTAAAAGTTGATTATTTTGTAATAGGCTCCCTCGTGTTCCACGTACTTTAAGTTCTAATTTTAACGGTGAATTTACTATTGCTGACATATTGACGGATGTCGTCAGCAGACGATGACTCATCATAATGTGCTTTTACGGGGGAGTTAATAATTGGAATAGCTACAACAAATCCGTGTTTATAAGAGTTTAATTATGGTAAGACTTGGTTAGGATTTATTTAATTTTAGCTTCATTTATTTCAAAAATTTTTAGATAAACAATAATAGAAAATCGCTAACCAGGAAGAATTTTCTGAAAATAGTCAGTGTTTATGTAGGTGGTTTTTTTTTAGCTCAGCGCGCATGTTTGGCCTATATTTGATTGTTATTCAAATATGCCTTTATTTGTATACCGAATACGGAACGTTATATTATAATTTTGATATCACGTCCAGTACGTTGAAATAAGCTTTATCAATCGACACACTTCAAAGGAAAACTACACAAATTACCGATAAATGATGATATAATGCATAGAAATCAATAATTAACTATACTTACATGTACATCCGGGGTAGTAATCATATTCAGATGACTGACCATCAGGATATTTTACGCTACCTCCACCTAAATATGTAAATACATGATTTATGCTTTATAAATATTAACAAGGGCATATTTGTCTACATGTATGCAATGAAAAATCCACTCCAACTGCAGATTCTTAAAAATAATGTATGGATGAGATCCGTAAGGGCAGAGTTGATTATTTTATCTATAAGTTCATCTCCGTTATCACTGACAAATCGGTACCAATTTTCTTCTACACTGTCATTACTCAAAGCAGTATCTACAGTCAGATACACTTTGATCTGTTGGCTTCATTTTTCTTTTCAATATAAGAGCTACATTCATCTAATCAAGACGTATTTAAACTTATACATTATTTTCCTCAAACAATATCAGTTAAGATCACTAGATGGTAAGTTCTGTATTATCTTATGGCACCCTTGATCCCAACAAGTTCGAAAAAGAAGTAGCTGTATGTTATCCATTAGGGTTAAATCTTTAATGTTAATTCAGTTTTCTTTTCGTCAATAATGAAGCAGATCCTTTTTAACATAGCTTAGTTATTGTATATTCGACAGACTATAGCGGGGTACTATTGTATTAAGAGTGTTAAATTAATAAATCCAAAACTTTTATTTTAAGGGAGGATACTAATGTAATAATGACTATTTCAATAACATTGTACGTACCTGGGTCATAGTATACTTTTACATCCGATATGACCGTATCAGAATGGATCTGAAATTTGGGTGACCCTGGAGATTTAGATTGTTTGTATAATCTGCCTCTCCATTCGGTGAAATAAATGTCACTGTCATGTATATCTATACCAGACGGTGACGTTACTCTATTAGTAATCAGCTGGACATCAGAGCCATCTAGTTTGGCGGACTGTATATAGTTTTCCAAGAATTCAGTCCAATAAATTCTCTGCTCATTCAAATCTGCAATGAAATAAATGAAGATGTAAAAAATAAACGACTTATTACCTTGTGATTCCCAGTTTTCCGGTTGTTGACTGATTTTGTCTGTTTGTTGATTTATGAGTTTTTCCTTTCCCTTTAACAGATTGCTCGGTGTTCGCTAATTTTGTTATTACCCTTATTTGTAATTGTACACCACTAGCAATGATTTGCATTCATGTGATGTTAATCATATATAGATACATGTTTATATATATACAAAGCTGTTTAGTGGGATTCATGCTGCTCAATCTTTAGTTTTTCTTTGGTTTTTGTCGATCACTGTTTGTCCTTTATCATTTGTCCATTGGCTTTTTACTATCTTCAAACATTCCATAGCATGCTAACGTGTTGTATTCATTAACATCTCCGAACATTAAGGGGTCGTCATGTTCGTGACCGTGTGGTAGTTGGATTGACAATTACCTATGCAATCAGCGTCTATCACCACTAAAGTTGTGAGTTGGATTCCCGCTCATGGCGAGGTGTACTCGATAGAACATTATGTGATAACATTTGTCAGTTACTAACAGCATGTCAGTGAAATATTGTTGAAAATGGCGTTACACACCATACCCCAAACACCCTCATATGGCAGTTGGATTTACAACTACCTATGCAATGGATACTTATCACCACTAACGTATACATTTACATAGACAATGGTTGAGATAGCATACTAACATGCTGTATTCGTTAACATCTCCAATCAATAACCTCCAACAAAACTAAAAACTAATATACCCCAAGAAAAAAACTAATCTTTTAATTTGTTTTACCTTAATCAGTTTTCTACAATTGATTTTTAAATATATATATATATATATACGGGTTTTTTTCAAATGAAGGAAGCCCGATCAAGACCGTTCCATTTACGGATTTTCAAAAAAATCTAAATGACTATTAAAATGATAAGAGTAGAACCATGTTGATTGTTTTTTTTTCCATAATATACAGCTGCATGGATACCATTCAAATTTACACTGACAGGGATATTCGAAAATATTGACCAGTTGGGTAAGAAAACAGTACGCAGATAATGGTGAATTAATTAAAAAGATTGAGGTCGGGAGAAAGTGATCCGGAAAGATCAGCATCACCTTCCCCATTGCCAGAACATTGTATTGCATTAAGCACCAATGCCAATAAGGGACATAACTGTCATATTAGAAATAAAAACGTAGATATCAAACATGGCTACAACCAGTAGAGATAATCTAAATTCCATATGTATCAACCAAAGCATGATTGCAACCATATAATTCATGTAGTCATGACATTACATTGATGTTTAGTAACAGTGAATGAATTTGCCAAACATGAGTAGCCCCTTTTGAGTAATCCCTAATAAAAAGAAATTATAAAAAGTGTAGTATTAAAAAACACATTCATTTATGATATAAGCAATAAAAATCTAGATATATAATTTAGTGTGATGGATATAATAATAATAACAATTAAATATATCTAAGAAACCATGTCCATTGACTACTGGGTAATACTTTGTTCCCTTGTGGACTAATAGTCCAGCATCAGATGTATAGACCCAGTTATAGTAAAAAAACGTAAAAATATAATGTAGTGTGTATGTAATGTGTAATACAAGTTCCGAACCATTGAGACAAACGTGAGTATTACTCAAATTCCATGGCTTTCTGTTACCCAGCTATTTATGCGGCACTCTTCAAACGAGACGTTCAAAATCACATGATTTCTTCCACTTTTAATACTAGAATAGCATGTGATTCCCGTCTTCTTAAACAAAGAATATTGCAGGGCTCCTTAATGTTACAATGACACACATAAACATGATATTTTATTTTATCGGTTGATGTATTAAACTTTTGACAATTTGTGAGTTCTAGATTTCATGATGCGAATGGTTACTTTATCCATCAATTGAAAGAATAGCATACATACTAGCATTGTCTATCAAGTGAAATATATCTGTATATAATACCTATTGAAATGCCTTGTGTAAACCGTATATTTTCAGTTATGATGTTCTGTTGATTACTTCCATCAAATTTACATTTTCTAATTCCCATAAGTCCATCGAAGTATATCCACCTACAAATGACATGTAGCTTTAAATAAATGTTATTAATATTTCTCGTTACACAAACGTATTTCCTGTAATCTCTATTTAGTCAAAAAGACATGAAAAGTAAGACCCCATCCAGATTGCAACAAGTTTGACTTAGGAAACGAGATCCCATATATGAAGATGAAGAACCAAATGAAGTGAAGTAAAAGTATACTCGTGTACATCTTTTGTGTAATCGGGATACATTTGTAATGTTGTCTTCCAATACTAACAAACAAAACTGTTATAACGAATATAATATCAAGCAAATTCTTGGAGATGTCATCAACGTGATATTTGCTTATTTTTTAATTCTCATTTAATATACATGTAGAACTTGTCATTCAATGATGTCACGGGCAAGTAGTAAATGTGACAGAGATTTACATATAATAAAACATGTAGATATAAACCTTAGTGTGTACGACCATATTATGTCATTGTAATTGTTAATTTATAAAATGATACAAGTATTTGCAATTTATCCTGCAATCATTATATATGCTATATACAAGAAGAGTTTGAAGATACCATAAGGGCAATCAGAATCCGTACATCGAAGAAGAACAGACAACACAATGGCCAAAAAGAGAAAGTACAACAGGACAAACAACGATAATCAAAACATACATATAAAGCTAAAGATATAGTAACACGAACCCCACTACAAACCGGGGGGGTTGAACTGATGTGCTCCGGAAGGGTAAGCAGTTTCTGCTCCACTAGTGACACCCGTCGTGTTAATCTAGTACAGTCTACGAATATCGCTTTCTTTGTTCGTCTAGTATATGAATAACTGTTTAAACCCCGCTCATTATGGACTTCTTTTCTTCTGTTCTCTGTTCGACAGACCAGTAGCCTAATTAATTGTTGTTAATAAATACAAACAGACAAAATGCATAACATGAATCTAATCATTTTGAAAATCAAGATTCCTTGTATACCTAAATTTCACGTTAAGCAAATACTGTAAATGAATGATAAAGAACCAAAAATTATTGTTTTAAATCCATTTGTGCGCAGACGATCCAACCTTGAACAAGGATGTGTGCCGCATTAACTTAAAATTGTCCCCTTTATTGTCTCTGCATGAAAATAACATGATTGACGAGGCCCTAAATGACACTCTTCTGCAAATTAAAATGTTAGTGCCACCTGAAATATAAACATAGATATCTAATTTAGTGCGCATTACACGTTTCTGGAATAACCTTAATCGAGTACGCTCAAAATCGAAAGATTGGAAAGCCAAATCATGAAAGTCTTCGATGTGTACTTGTAGCATTCACAATTCACCTTAATCAAAATTAATTCACTTCCTTTCGGGAACTATTTGTATGCACATTGTTTTTCAATATAACCGATTTACACCTCGTTTTATCACTGCACAATCAGCGATGTTTCAATAGTTATCGATAATTATTTAGAAGAAATACACAATCATAGGTTAAAATCAATTAAAAAACATCGTGAATTGCATGATAAATACAATAATATGTGTTATTCCTGTCTTAGACAGGGTATATAATGTCACATTCACGGCTTATGATTTATATTCCATGAGCCGAAGTTGAACGGAATATAAATCATAAGACATGAATGTGACATTATATACCCTGTCTATGACCGGAATAACTATTATATTATAGCTCACATCTTCATATTTAAGGAAGAGAAGAGAGAAAAAAACGATGCCAGTGCCATATGGAAATTCCAAACTATTTTGGAATTTTCGATACATAATTTGTTATCAAAGAGAAAGAAATTTTGCATGATTTTTATGTTTTGTAATTCAAATTAAATATCTGTCAAAAACGGATCTAGCTTTTCTATTATCCTAAAATTATAATGTCTTAGCGATATACCGTTTGAGGCCTCGGCATTCTTTCGATTTGTGACGTTTTTAGTCTCTGACTATGGTGACATTTTGACCAATCGTAACTTTCGGGGCGATTACAGGATCCATAAATATAAAAACAATCAAACAGTTAACTGTTTAATTATCACAGAATAGTCAACAAAAATAACATATTTTAAACAATAATTGTAAACAGTAAAATTTGATTTAATAAATGTAGATAATGAAATCGTTTATGAATATCCCCAAAAAGGCCTCGACAAAGAAAGTGTCTAAATAAAGTTCCACGTGGCTCAAAATTCAATTCCGGTTGATCGTGATGTTGAGATTTGTGATGGTACAACCATGGAAAGCGGAGCATGAATGGTTCTCGATTGTTGTGTAGAAATAACAGTTGGAGGTAGTGAATCGAAATCGGAAAATAAGTCATTGAGGTTAATGTCACTCAAATCATTTGAAGGAACATCAATAATGTTTGAAACGCGGGATGTCGATGGAACAACTGCAGAATTTGGAGGCATAATTGCAAGCTGTTGTTGTGGCGCAGGTAATGCGGGTACCTGACCTTTAACAGTGCTAGATATTACATTTCCCATTACTTGTTTTTCGTTTCGGCACAAGATGACACGGATTTATGGCCAGCGACTGACATTATTTGAGCCATGGAAAAGTTCCTAACAAGGATTGTAGCACCAGTGGCGCGGACAAAATGGTTAGTATAAATAGTTGATATACCTATTTGTTGGCTAAGTTTAGGCATAAACTGAGACAAACTATCTCGACCGATTGGTTTCTTTTGGAACCAACATTCATCAGTTGACATGTAACTGTCTTTCGGATACTGCCAAAAACGATCACAGTCCGGGTTTAGCTTACTGATGTAGCTTTCAAAATTAATCTACGGCAATATTCAGGGCAATTTTCGTCAGCGGGCATGTGACCGGACACCTTTTCCCTATCAGATTCTCCGTGATTTTTGGTGAGTTCATCCACCTTTTTTACTACATATTTACGTCCGGTATCAGCGTATTGTTTGACTACGAAAGTGTCCTTCGTCATGGAATCCATGTTCTCATTTGCACGGCGACAGAAATACAGACGGACGTTCATTTGTACACGGTTTGCCAAATCTGTAGGTGTATTTGGATCTAACAGCATTCTGTTGTAAATTTTATTTAAGTCACTTTGCTCTATTTCAGTATAATGGTCAATGTCCCCCTTTCTGGCTGCTGCGATTTTGAAACATTCATTAGCCTCGGAAAATTCTGTCCCCGTGATTATATCATACTTTTTTTTAGATGAGGG
>MJUT01024236.1:1207-20213 GCA_002080005.1 Gigantidas platifrons
GGGGGAGGAGAACCTTTGTCTGGGGGGAGGAGAACCTTAGTTTTAATGATAATTACATCATTTAGGAACGGTAATGTATGGAATAAACCATGTCAGTGCCGAAACACGTGATTACTGGGCGGATGATAATCTCGGGTACTAAAGGTTCACCAACAGAGGTACATATAAACATCAACGGAATTTTGACGCCACTTTAAAGAATAGCTTAGTTATGTGGTGAGGCCCAAATTTATTAATGGAAGAAATCGGAGGAGTACACAGACAACCACATTAATCGGCCAGAATTCACTCATAAACAATAGCACAGATACAATGTATCGAGCATACCTCGTCATGTACGGGAACCGATTTAACAAACTTCAGTGGTGTAAGGAACTGATTGAGTAGGCTGATATAAATCCAATTAGCATACGATGTCGGCTAGTCGGATCCTTTATGTAACTGAGGTGAAAAATCAAGGTTAGGTTAGGTTTATGGTGCTTAGCACCACATTCAACAATACTTCAGCTATATCATGACGGTCAGTTTTATTGGTGGAGGAAACCGGAGTATCTGGAGAAAACCGCCGACCTGCCGCAAGTCACTGACAAACTTTATCATATAATAATGCGTCGAGTACATCTCGCCATGGACGGGGTTAGAACTCACGACTGAAGTGGAGATAGGCACTGATTGCACAGGTAGTTGTAAATTCAACTAAAATGCGATCACGAACAGGACGGCCCCGTGAAAAATCAAACATTCCATATTGTTGTAAATATAATTGTATAAGATGCCAAATACAATACATATGTGATGATTCAAGGTTGTTCAATATGGCAATAAATATTAACTAGAGGCTCAGAGGGCTGAGCCTGTGGCGCTCATCTTTCATTCTGCTTTGAGGAAACTTAATACAGAATCTTTCATACATGTACATGCTTCCTACCAAGTTTCGGTTCATATGGCTCGGCAATTTCAAAGGAGAAGATTTTTTAGAAATCGACCAATCAGAAACAAGAATTGCATGTGGTGGCAATGTTTGCTAACTGATCGGGACTTTATAAGTAATCTTCGTAGAGGACATTTCATAGATACTTCCTGTCAAGTTTCGGTGGTAGCCATGTTTGTTAACCGATCGGGACGAAATGAACAATCTTCATAGAGGACATTCCATAGATGATTCCTACCAAGTTTCGGTGGTAGCCATGTTTGTTAACCGATCGGGACGAAATGGTCAATTTTCATAGAGGACATTCCATAGATGCTTCCTACCAAGCTTCGGTTCATTTGGCCAAGCGGTTTCAGAGGTGAAGATTTTTAAAAATCGGCCAATAAGAAACAAGAATTGCCTGTGGCGGCCATGTTTGGTAATGGATTATAACACAATGTGCACTCTTTAGAGAGGACCTTCCATAGATGCTTCCTACTAAGTTTCAGTTCATTTGGCTGAGGGTTTTCAGAGGAGAAGATTAAAATGTGAAAAATAAATGGATGGCAGACGACAGATGACGGACACGAAGTGATGGCAAAAGCTCATATTGCCTTTGGCAAGGTTTGCTAAAAACAATATTAAAACGTGAATACCTACTTGTAATGTATAGAATAAACATGTGACACTACATCAGCATTAGTTAATTTCTAAGGGAGATAATGGCAAGAGTTATCTTTCTTTTAACAGCTTAGGCAAGAGTTATCTTTCTTTTAACAGATTAGGCAAGAGTTATCTTTCTTTTAACAGAGGAGAAGATTTTTAGAAATCAACCAATCAGAAACAAGAATTGCCTGTGGCGGCCATGTTTGTTAACCGATCGGGACAAAATGGGCAATTTTTATAAATGACCTTCCATAGATGCTTCCTACCACGTGTAAATTAATTTGGCCAAGCGGTTTCAGAGGAGATTTTTTTTAAATCGGCCAATGAGAAACAAGAATTTCCCGTGGCGACCATGCTTGTTAATGGATCGGGACAAAATGAGCAATCTTTATAGAGGACCTTCCATAGATGCTTCCTACTACGTTTCATTTCATTTGGCTCAGGGGTTTAAGAGAAGAAGATTAAAATTTGAAAAGTTAACAGACGACATACGACAGACGACGGACGACAAGTGATGGCAAAAGCTCACATTGCCTTTGGCAAGGTGAGCTAATAATTGTATTTATTTCAACCCTACAGCAATTCATCAAATTAACAGAAAAAAAATCGATTTACTTTTCAGGTTACGATTGGAAAAGAAGAGATAACTCGTTCCAAACATTATGTAGATTGTAATAATATCCATATATACTTTTAGAAAGATAGGATATATATAATTATCATTCAAAATTGACTGTATATTGCTTACTCACATAAAGAAACAGTGGTGTCTTGAAACCAAATTCACTGGATCCTGTAGTTTCAATATGCATCGTGTCGCCAACGTCATATACCTGAAAATGGAACAAAAATACTTTGAACAAAGCTGTAATAAAGAACTGTCCTTGGTGTTGTCTATTATACTTCCCTTTATATATACGATGATTCTGGTTCAATATCAGGTGAATAGTGTTAGAGGAACAAGTTACCCCACAACACCACAACAAGTAGGTTAAAATGACACTAAAGTTGGACTATGGGATATATTGGAAAATAGGACATAATGTTAATAAAAACGTTTATATCAGATGTAGTGTGCACGACGTGTTTCTAGAATATCCAATATCAGGTTCGCTCAAAAATTGAAAGATTGGCAAGCCAAATAACGTTAAAAGTGTATGGGAGCAATGCCTATGCCGAATATCTAAAATTGTTAGTTATTATGCATGGCAACGGGACACCCACAACCACTCCAAACTAGCTTTGCTTGTTATGTGCTGCTGCACGTCTTTATTTATGTGTGAAGAGTAATAAGTCTTCACCCAAGAGTACTCATTTACTACAAAACCTGTGGTCGTCGTTTGTGTGGGTGTTTTACATGTAGTCTAACACTAAAATGTACTGAGTATTCTGTCTATGTAATGCCAGAGAGTCGCAGCACGTCAAAACATGTCAACGTCATTATAACATCCTGAAAAAAAGAGGGGTTTATTGTGCTTAACGCCACTTTAAACAATATTTCAGTTATATCGTGGCAGTCAGTTATATCGTGGCAGTCAGTTATATCGTGGCGGTCAGTTATATCGTGGCGGTCAGTTTTATTGGTGGAGGAAATCGGAGTCATGCCGAAAGTCTCTGACAAACTTTATCACATTAAGTTGCATTGAGTACACCTCGCCATTAGAGGGATTCGAACTCGCAACTTTAGTGGTGAAAGGCACTGATTGCACAGGTAGCTGTAAACCCAACTACCATATGTGCACGGCCATGACCCCCCCCCCCCCCCCCCCCCCCCGCCCCTTGATAGAAGTATACACACAAGAGTATGTATCAAAATAAATATATTCGCAGATGAATTGAGAAAGACATTTGACCATTTGTGCACATATTAAATATTTCATGATAATTGGAAGGGAACCTTGCATACTTTTTCATGAAAACAAAATATACCCGTGTCTTCGTGCTCTGCAGGAATTTCAACTTTCTGCAAAACTGATCACTTTGATCACTGAAATTTCAGACAATAGATGCAATTAGTACATCTAAATTGTCAACAGTCTGAATAAACATTAGAGAATACCGAAGGGGCAATAAAAAAATGGACAATCAGGAGAAACTGGCAACACAGGGTACACAAAACACAAGACGGGGACAAACAAGACAAAAACACAACATAATATGTGTTGGACGCCACTATAGGCAAACAAAGACAACTAACGTAAATAAGACATGAGCCGTCCTGAAATTATTGAAATAAGAAATTGTTTTCCATAGATATTAAAAACAATTGTGTAAATTAGCCATTACAACACAAGAGCTTATAATATATAAATAACGTATTAAAAAGTACATTGTCATTTTTGCATCAATCTACATCAATTCTCTATATATTTATTTTGAACTCATGATTATGGTTAGTTGTGTAAGCCATAAAATGCACCACTATTTTCTGATGGATTAATGTTTTTTTTTCTCTCTCAATCGTCTAATGAAAAATCTTTACTATGGGCGTTTTTATTGCAAAGAAACCAGTTTGAGTTTGGTTTTCTGGTTTATAAACTGGTTCGAAACTGGTTTGAAACTAGTTCATTGGTTTGTCTTTTGTAATAAATAGATGGTTTTATACATATAAATAAAAATGGCTGACTTGTATGTGATCAAAATTTTAATGCAATATTTAAACGAAATTGTCCGGAATTCGGTCCTGTCCGGCATTTGGTCACTTTACCCTATACAGTTTTTTTTCAAGATAGCATTACAATTAGTTACATTTTTTATTTAGACTTTTTAAAGTTTCATGCTTGCATCAGACAAATTTGCAAGACAGCAATCTTTTAACCCTTCATGTAGACTTTGCAGTCAAAAAGGGCTTATTAAATCAGCTGACCATAAATTATTATCACTGATACAGCATGGATGGTCATTAAATTGCTCTAAACAATCAAACTGTTCGAGACAAATGCTGCACTCCAAAATCAAAACTTCAGCAGTCGCCATTTTGAACAGATGTCAAACCGTCGAAACCACACCCGGAGGTGGTTTGATGAGTTTTGGAAACTAGTTTCAGTTTTACGCCGATAAATAAAAAAAACCGGTTTGGGTTTAAAACTGGTTCAAAACCAGTTTGGACAATAAATACAAAGTTTGAAAAACCGAGTTAAAACCTAAACTGGTTTCTCTGCGATAAAAACGCCATAAGAATGAGGTATAAAATATGCAGTACGTGCGTTCTATATTGGAGCAGCAAAATAATGTTTTAGATGTCATATTTGTGTTGTATTACTCAGTTCGTTCTCCTCTATGAGGTATATAGAGTTCCTGTACTACATTGGTCTTACTTGGGGATATTGTGAAGAACTGCGATATATTTATGGAGTTCATGGTATTCGTTCTTTTGTTATGTGGTTAAGCATTAATTTCATGTTTCAAATGTGTTGTTTTTCCGGTTGGATTTTGCTATTAGTATCCTCCATTGTGTTACGCTAGTATTGCTTTCCTACTCATGACTATGACTTTAATACTGTTTCTGCTGATTTCATTTTTCACATGCGTTGTGTTATCTACACAGAATGTGCGTTTTGTACTATTCCTTCTATTTTAAAATGGTATGTTGTATTTCAATGATGTTGTATTGTTACTCCTGATTATGCATGTCTTTTTTGCAATTTATTTAGCTTTAAATACAAAGGTCAGAGGACTAATCTTGAGAAAGGTTAGGGTTATGGTGCTTAATTAACGCCACTTTCAACAATATATCAGTTACAGAACAAAATTAGGTGACCAGTAAACAAATATTCCTGTTCTCTGTTATTCAATCTGATATGCAGCACTATTCGAATAATTCAAGCAATTTTTAATAACACACAATCACTACATGTATGGAATACTAAATGACCAAATACAATATTTGTATTCAAGATAATATCAAATTTAAATTCATCAAGTGTTTATAATTTAAACATTTCAACCAAGTTTGTAGTTAATAATAACAGTCCAGTAGCCAATTTAATTTCTAGTAATTATAGATAAGTTCATTCAACTATAGACCACCGTCTGTAAAAGTTTTTTTTTCCCCTATCTGATCAATTTTTCAATTTATATATCTATTCATCACAAATGTGTTTGTCTGGGAAGATAGTTACAAATTATTGAACTCCCGCCATTCTAAACAATGCACAACAGTATACCTCACGTATATAATCCAAGAGATATACAGATGTCTACGGGCAGACAGAACGACTGTCAGATACATGCTAGTAATTGGTTCTTAAAGACGATGAATTATACTGGTATTGCATCACACATAATTCCACTTTACATGTAGCTTTACATTGTAAAGTGCTGTATTATCCAATGAGCAATCGGTGTATTCAAAATGCAACAGGCTTAACCCCGCCACATTTTTAGCCTGTCCCAAGCCAGGACCTGGATTTCTAACGTCATATGTCGTGGTGGTGATTGCTTTGTTCGGTGACTTAATTGTGATGTGAAAATGTTTTGTTCGGTGAGTTAATTGTGATGTGATTGTTTTGTTCGGTGAGTTAATTGTGATGTGATTGTTTTGTTCGGTGAGTTAATTGTGATGTGATTGTTTTGTTGTTTTGTTCGGTGAGTTAATTGTGATGTGATTGTTTTGTTCGGTGAGTTAATTGTGATGTGATTGTTTTGTTCGGTGAGTTAATTGTGATGTGATTGTTTTGTTCGGTGAGTTAATTGTGATGTGATTGTTTTGTTCGGTGAGTTAATTGTGATGTGATTGTTTTGTTCGGTGAGTTAATTGTGATGTGATTGTTTTGTTCGGTGAGTTAATTGTGATGTGATTGTTCGTTTTGATGATATTGGTGGAATTGAGATTCCCATCACTGTTTAAACTGTCTTTTTATAATTGCTTTAAGTATATATACTTCACTGTGACAGCAATGAAAAGTAGTAACCAACATTATGTTATTCTGGTTTCCTTGGTGACGGGTGTTGAATTCGGTATTAATTTACCCAATTGTCATTTTATTTTGTTACCTTGATAAACAGGTGTGATTGTGGTGCTAATGTACTTCAGTGTTTAGATAATTAGCTCTTCTATTTGCAACTTCGAAAACAAGTGTGATTTTCGCGTTAATTGTCTATCACATGTAAGGTCTAGTTTGGTTTGGTTTATGGTGTCTAACGCCACTTTCAACAATATTTTAGTTATATCGTGGCGGTCAGTTTTATTAGTAGAGGAAACCGGAGTACCCAGAGAAAACCACCAACCTGCTGTAAGTCACTGACAAACTTTATCACATTATTGTGTATGGAGTACACCTCGAACTCACAACGCTAGTGGTGATAGGCACTGATTACACAGATAGTTGTAAATCCAACTCCCATATGATCACAACCATGACTGCCCCTCACATGTAAGTAAAATGACCAAATTAGACTAACCAGTATGATATATCATTGTCAAATAAGCTTTATTATTTATTATCTACATGTATTTATAAAATATTTCCTAATCAGTAACATTTCATATGTCTCCACTTCCCTCCCCCGCCACGATATAACTGAAATATTGTTGAAAGTGGCGCTAAACACCATAAACCATCATATTCCTCCCACATTTGATCCTTGGCAACAGTAAAATGTAGACACAATATATGCCATAATTCACATATGTAAATAGACAAAATAAGACATTATGTTGAAATAACAAAAACATTATCAATTGACGAATTGTTTTCATCGAACAATACACAAATTAATAATGGAAAAGTGTTCCTACTTCACCAGTTCGTTATCCAAAATTGTCATTAGAGACATATTAAATTAATAATCGTAGCAGCTTGAATCACCCATGATGACAAGTTTTGTGACTGAGTTAGCTAGAAAGATGTACATGGTAATTGATTGATTGTAGTTTAATAACAAGTGAGTATGTGAGTACTATTTCAGCCAGTATACGTTAACAAACAATGTGATGAGGTATAGGCATGATATAGATGGTATTGGGATAGTCCGATAAGTAGTTAGGGGCGAAATATCGTTATTTGAAGGACAGTCATGCGGTGGTCGCATGTACATTTTGTATTCCTTTATGAAGCTTAAGCAGGAATAATATCTTCCATTTTCAGTAAATTATAAATTTCAACTAGAAGTATGAATGAAGAGAGATCAATAGTAAAATACTAGTACTATAAAGGAGGCTATCTTCCAAAAACATCATACATTTAAATAATAAAAGAAGCGTTTTTCATTCAGAGGTTGGTTCCCTTTTAACATGACGCTTTCATTTCCAGTACCAGAAAAAAATATATTACATTTTGCTCAAAAACCTAATAAATAAATTATACCAACACATTTTTGGGGTTGGGATGGAGTTAGAGATGCAAAAACTCATGCTTCATTTAACAGTGGTGAATTACAAGTATATTGTATATTACCTACATCCCGCCATACCGTCAATGTTGAAAAAATAGACAATACATGTCAGCAAATGTGAAATTACTAGTAATGTTTCATCGTGACAGATACTCTTCCGTGTACCATAGAAAACTTTAATACGTATTATTCTTGACAGTTATTCTACTAGTATCAACATAAAGGTCTAAAATTAATTGATTAGTAAGAAAAGAATGGGGGAAAATGAACATGCTATACTATGCAATTTTATACTTTGACACAAATTAAAGTAAAGGAACGACAGTTTTATGGTTGTTCTACATTTTCCAATTAATTTGCCCCGTTTTTCATTTCATTCATACTTCGAAAATAGACCCTAAGTATACCTGTGTCATTCGAGTATTATAAATATCTATAAATAACCACAGAATGGCCCAAATGAAGTAATGTTATACATTAAACATCTTGCGATGCTGACTAATACTTAATATCAAACATCAATTGTCACAACGTTTCATTTGTTTATGTCCTATTATTCAAAATAAATCTGAATTTGTTAAAGGATATTGAACTTGGTAACTGGTCAAAGAGATGGTTGATGTCTTTCAACCCAGACAAAATTGAAATCATGCTTTTTAAAAATGTAGAAAACTCAACAAATTTTTATTTGTATTTTGATGGAAAATTAATTCCACTTACATCAGATCATAAACATTTGGGATAACATTTAGCGAGGAAGCAAAATGGAATAAACATGTAGAAAATTTAATAAAAAGTGTCTCTAAACACATATGTGTTTTGCGTAAACTAAAATATAAATTAAATAGACAAAATTTAGAGAAATTATACTTAATTTACATTCGACCAATATTTGAGTATGCATGCGAGGTCTGGGACAACTGTGGTGTCTCTAATTCGAGCAAATTGGAGAGGCTACAGTTGGAGGCAGCTAGAATTATCACCGGACTTCCAATCTTTATCAACACAGAATATCTATATAGAGAAACTGGCTGGGAGAGATTGGCAGAAAGAAGAACTAGGAGAAAGTTCCAATTATTATATAATATCCAAAACGGTAGCACACCCTCTTATTTACTCGATCTTATTCCCCCAACAATCCAAAGTACAACTATTTATCCCCTTCGAAATGGCAACGACATTGTTGTTCCATTCTGTAGACTATCTTTAACTAGAGATTCTTTTGTCCCAGCTACAGTAAGGGAATGGAATAGCCTTAATCTTACAGTACGTAATCTTGACACATTACCTAAATTTAAAAAGGCAATCCGCAGTTCAATCTCAGTGCCAATTCCGAGACACTATTCTTATGGTCCTAGAAAACTAAATATAATTCTAACACAGCTTCGTTGCAATGCATCCTTCTTGAATTACGATTTATGTAAAGTTAAAATTTTATCAAATGCTTCCTGTAACTGTGGCGCACCATGTGAAAATTCTCACCATTTCTTTTTTGATTGTGACAAATATACAGATAATAGGGAAATATTATTTAATAGTCTTAACTGGCTACCTTCTAACATCAATATTGATGTAAATCTACTGACAAAAGGGAGTGATCTCCTAACATATCAAGAAAATACAACTATTTTTAAACATGCTTTTAAATATATTAAAGACTCCAAAAGATTTACAATTGTCTAAATGATCTAAAGAACCAACACACATCTCCAAAAGTATTTATTCTCTTTTCTTTTTTCTTTTTTTTATCGTATATTGTCTAGACCTATGTTTTTGTATATAATCATTCTTTGTTTATTTAACTCTATGCTATTATATACATATTATATCCTTTCATTGCGCATGCTAATCCATATTGTAAATTATTGTATTCGGGAGAAGACTTCATAAGTTGGTAAAACTTGTGTCCGATCCCTATTTGTTATATTTAGCAAATAAAAATATGTTTAAACTAAAACTAAAAAAGGATATTGCAGACATCAGCTTCACGAATCAAAACTAAATCAGTTTAATATTGTACAAATTGCCTGTAGAACGTCCTCTGCTTAATCTGAATTTCATAATTTATTGATAAGATTTATGCGCCCTGATAAAGAACTTTATTGGTATATTATTTGTATTATGACATTTCACATTAAATATCATACAAAACAGTTTCGTATACAAAACTTGTCTATGCTCCAGCAGTAAATCATAAAAAATCATTGTGAACGATCCGGTCGTTCACAGAAAAAAATATATATAATCAGTAAGGAAGTAAACGTTAGAGAAAACCGCAGGGCAAATCCTGAATGGACAATCCAGAGACACTGTGGGCACACAAGCACAGGACGAAGACAAATAAAACACAACACAGAAAAAGATGAGCAACATGGATCCCATCGAAAACCGGGCCAACCGAGGAGTTCGCGAAAAGCTTAGACATTGTGAATGATACCGTCCGTATCCATTCGGTGAAGCATTCCATTAGTATTAGTGCCGAATTATCCAATATGCACATTAGGGACTGCGCCTAGGGACTATGAAAATGAATAATTACATGAAAAGAAGCATTTTGCCTGCTGTAGTTCATTTTTAATAAACAAAACTGACAAAATAGTGTTTAGGCCAAAATCCGGCCATGTTTAACAGCTGACACTTTGCTGTCTGTACACCATCATTAAGACAAATATATTATCTACATTCTCGTCCGTATGCTATCGGTAATGGGGTGGCATACGTTGTATAAGACCTCGTCCGTATGCTATCGGTAATGGGGTGGCATACGTTGTATAAGACCTCGTCCGTATGCTATCGGTAATGGGGTGGCATACGTTGTATAACACCTCGTCCGTATGCTATCGGTAATGGGGCGGCATACGTTGTATAACACCTCGTCCGTACGTACACTGTCTGTAATACATAGACGTTGTATACCACCAGTAAGGAATATACATCGCATATGATCTCGTCTCTACAATGTCAGTGAGGCATACAAATACATAGGCTCACATCATTAGTTCGGGATATAATGGAACAGTTGAGAAGCAATACGTAATTTTATCGACCTTGTAATGATAAAATGTCTTGCGATCAATTTAACTTTATGGATTAATGTTCATAATTAAGTCAAGATAGAATCGTATTTCATACTTTTCATTTCAATATACTGTTACTGCCAGACGTCTGCAATAGTATGAAATACCGACTAATAAGCAATCATAAAAAAAAATGAAGCCCTTTTTAATGTAGGACACATTTTGACAAGGTGACCGTTTAACGCATTTGTCATGACGATCCCAGTAAACTATACTCAACAAGAAAAGAAACGCACCACTTGTATTTTCGAAAATATTTTTATAATTTATTTAACAATAATATAATTAATAACATATAAGTTAACAACAATAACCGTAGAAAAAAAATCATGTCACATTGGGTACTACAATTTGAAATAATGATGTCACACAACAACTTCAACAAAGGTACTCTCAAATCGAAAAGTCAGTACCTGGTGTGTCCACCTCTGGCATTGATACATGCAGTGCAGCGACGACGCATTGACAAGATAATGTTTTAAATAACTGTTTGTGGCATGTTGTTCCATTCCTCAGTCAGTGTGCGACGTAGATCATCGACAGTGGTAGGTTTATTGGGACAGCTGTAGACACGCCTTCCTAATTCATCACAAACGTGTTCAATTGGTTCTAAGTCAGGAGATAACGTCGGCCATGGTATCACACAAATTTTTGCATTGTTTAGAAAGTCCATGGACTTTCTTGCCGTGCATGAACTTATGCTATCTTGTTGGTACACTCGCAAATCGGGTGTGTTTGAAACATTGGTGCTACAAGTGGAGTCAAAATGTTATCTCTGTATCGTTGTGCATTCAGAGATCGGTCACAAAAATGCATGGCAGTCTTGTATCGGTATGAAACTCCTGCCCAGACCATAACACTACCTCTGCCCCAACGATCGACTTCCTGTATGTAGCAAGCAACATATCGTTCACCAGTTCGCCTCCACACACGTATACGGCCATTATCATGAGACAAGTTAAAGCGCGATTGTCTGAAAACAGAACTTTCTGCCATCGCTGACGAGTCCAAGGCAAATTTCCTCTTGCCCATACCAATCATTAACGTCGATGACGCTGGGTAAGTATTGGACCTTTGAATGGACGACGAGCTCGGAGACCATTTTCCCTGAGACGACGCCGAACAGTCTGGGCTGCGATTCGTGGCATATAGCGTCCAACTGTGTCTCTAGCTGTTACAATTGCAGTTCTGAATCGTTCACGCAAATGCTGAAGCCTTATCATTTAATCCTGCGCCTGTGTTGTCATCATTGGTGCTCCAGGCCTTGGTCTATCGACAACCGTATTCGTGGCCAGAAACCGTTGTCTGAGACGCACTATTGTGCTGTGGTTGCAGTTAAAGTTGTTGGCAACATTTCTCGTTGACATTCTGGCACGTAACATACCCAACTCCTGATTGCGTTCATCAGCGCTGAGACGAGCCATGGAAATTTACCTTTGAGAATTAAGCAAACACAGAAGTTGAAGTTTCCTTCTGTGCCTGGTGTCAATAGCTTGATAAAAACAATCAAAACATTTTGAAAAACTTATCACCATTGACTGCACGTGCAAAAAATCAGTTTTTGAACCTGTTTGCCTAGTGCGTCGGTTGATTGAGCACCAGGTGAAAACTTACCTGTAATTGAATAGCTAGCCTATGGGTTATAAAATTATATTACTGACACAAAATAAATTCTCTTTATTATTCTTTAAAATGAAACATAAGAGTGGTGCGTTTTCAAAGTTGTTTAATATATATATATAAGGCTGGAATCCATCCTCGATTTCCAAGAACCACATTAATAGTATGACCAAATACAGTAGAATTCCTCAGCATTAGAAGTTGATATTCTATGTACAATCCTGTTATACGAGCTTTAGAAATACGTTCCTCTTTCAGTTAAAATCTATTGTATTTTACCGTGATAGTTGATGATAATAAATAATGACAAATCAAATACAGTAATTAAGGTTTCTTTTCTCAACATTGACACATACTAAATAAAAAGTCCGCCAAGGAAGTGCGAAATTGAAACAACCATTTGCTTGAAACATATCAAGGAATACATAATCATTATTATATTTTAATCTATATGATAGATTTTGATTGGATTAAATTAGTCATGTGATAATAAAATAATTGAGATGTTTTTCCAAAATTTGCGCTGCCGGGAAACAACCCTATTGTTCCCCGCCGAACAACCCAATTTTGCCCCACAAGGGAGATAACCTATAAAGTCGTCTGTTCAAAACAAATAATATGGCGGTCGCTCCTACTGGTCAGGAAGCTCAGGGACGATTTGGATCATCAACAGATGAGGATATATCTACAATTGTGTTTTGTTTGAAGAATATATATATATCAGACTAAAACAAATAAAAACAAGAAACAACACAATAAAAAAAGATGTTAGGTGGTCAACATTGGCAAAAATATAATAAAACAATTACGGCTCTCTGTAGAGAAACATCAAGATTTGTCAACCTGAGGGGGGAAGTTGTTTTCCCGAGGGAAAACAACTTCCCCCCCCCTCAGGTTGACAAATCTGGATGTTTCCCTACACAGAGGGCCGTAATTGTATATTACAACATGACTCGCGTTTTGTCGTGCTATGAATACCCCTGGCTGTTTGTCATGTTTATTTTCGATCTGACTGCTACAATCACACCATACCAAGACATCAAGATATTCCTCCAGTACCTACCAAATATTATCCTAATCTGTAAAACTGAGGACAGCTTACCACCGGCGGAAGTCAAACACAAACAAATGTGTCATATTTGTGGTGTTGCGCATTAATTACATATTACAAAATGTAAATATCAATACGATAGTGGCCATGGAGACCCCTATTTGTGCAGTATAAGTAACACCAGTCTGACATATATACTATATAGCTAGTACCACCACACGCTAACAGCCACGGTCCCGGTCCCGGTCCCCTATGTGTGCAATATATACCTGTCCAACCACACATATTAAATGCACTTTTTGAACTATAAAAATAACATTATGAAAACAACTGGAGCAAATAATATTATGACATACAGACAATTGGTCTTGATGATATAGTTTGTTTTGTAATAAAAACACAGTATATACATAGTCGATTTGAATTTGAGTTTTCTAAATTTAATAAATAGAAAAGAAATCCTACTAAACTTCGATACCAAATCATATTATCGTCATACTGTTATTGATATCTGACATCTGTTATCCTCTTCAAACAAAACTATCTCTTTTTTATTTCGTAATAATATTTACCAGACGTTGGTAAATCGTTATATTATAACATAAGTCAAATTCTGTAACATATTCGATTAGCCACAATAACTTTTACTGTCTGTCATTTCTTTCTTTGTGGTTGTGATTGAACAAACAAACAGCAAACAATTGCCATTCGGTTCTACCGTATTAAACAGACCTCTGACCTGACTATTGAAATCGAGTTGTTTTGAAACTGACAACCAGTACAATTTGATTTGCGTTGCAAAATATCGTTGCAGAATCTACAACTTACTTAATAAACAAAAACACGCAAAGAGAAAAATGTTTACAACGATGAACCAGGTGCATCGGACTGAAAACAAATACGGTTTTAAAAATTATCCACTAAATGGCTTTGTTGAAAATGTGTCAGTCCGAAGGATGAACCAGGTGCATCGGACTGAAAACAAATAACGTTTTAAAAATTATCCACTAAATGGCCTTGTTGAAAATGTGTCAGTCCGAATGAGCTCAAGTACATAATCAATTTACTGAACTCAACTTCTTTTACTTAAGATTTTAAAAGAACATTATTGAAAACAATCTTTACATCATTTCAGTACCAAATAGCCCCGTTATTTAATTGACAGCTTGAAGGAAAAACTGACATTTGACAAGTCAGACATATTGTATTTGATCCGTAAAGAAGACGGTAATGTAAGACATTAGAGCAATGCAAATGAAGTGTAGCGTGTGTATATTAGAACAGAATCATATCAACCCATACTTTTAATCTTTCAATGAGTAAATAAAATAAGTTGATAAATTTGAATATCAGAATAAACGAGATGGCTGTCAGAACGCACCGCAAAGATCAATCTATTTCGACTTTATAGTACAGAGAGGGTAAAATAGATTTTCTAAGAATATAGCTTATAACAAAGTAACATAATAATTCTAAGAATATAGCTTATAACAAAGTAACATATTAACTAGTATGTAGTTAGATTGAGTGAGTGATTGTTATTTAACGCCACGTGAACAATTTCAATGCAATATAATGGCGAACGTGACATTTCGATGAAATGATGATGATGTTCGCTTTGTACGAGACCAATTCACTTTGTACTAGACCAATTCACTTTGTACTAGACCAATTCACTTTGTACTAGACCAATTCACTTTGTACGAGACCAATTCGCTTTGTACGAGACCAATTCACTTTGTACTAGACCAATTCACTTTGTACGAGACCAATTCGCTTTGTACTAGACCAATTCACTTTGTACTAGACCAATTCACTTTGTACTAGACCAATTCACTTTGTACTAGACCATTTCACTTTGTACTAGACCAATTCACTTTGTACTAGACCAATTCACTTTGTACTAGACCAATTCGCTTTGTACTAGACCAATTCACTTTGTACGAGACCAATTCGCTTTGTACTAGACCAATTCACTTTGTACTAGACCAATTCACTTTGTACTAGATCAATTCACTTTGTACTAGATCAATTCACTTTGTACTAGACCAATTCACTTTGTACTAGATCAATTCACTTTGTACTAGACCAATTCACTTTGTACTAGACCAATTCACTTTGTACTACACCAAATCGCTTTGTACTAGATCAATTCGCTTTGTACGAGACCAATTTGCTTTGTACTAGACCAATTCGCTTTGTACTATACCAATTCGCTTTGTACTAGACCAATTCACTTTGTACTAGATCAATTCACTTTGTACTAGACCAATTCACTTTGTACTATACCAATTCATTTTTGTACTGGACCAATTTGCTTTGTACTAGACCAATTCACTTTATACTAGACCAATTCACTTTGTACTAGACCAATTCACTTTGTACTAGACCAATTCACTTTGTACTAGACCAATTCGCTTAATTCTATTTTTATAGTGCTAGAATACAGAAACAGCAGCTCAGTGGGTAGAGATGCCGCTCCAATTAGACACATTATCCGAGCCAATCTATCTTTGTTCTTACACCTTAACTATGCCTGCCTAGCGGATATGTAGTAAATATCAACTGTATAGTCTTTGGCTTGACCACACCGGGGACTGAATTAGAACTCACGATTAACTGCACTCGATGCAAGCATGCTGCTCATTTACACAACTAATGCGGTGTTATGTATGTAATAAATTCAAGCAACGTCTAAATCAGTGTGAATTTGAATTACCTTTCACTACAATTACTATTTAGTCAAATATCTTTTCAAGACGTAAATATATTTTTTCAGTGTATTGTTTAGATCAAGGAGACACCATGTAAGGTTGACCCAGAGTGTACCCCAAATAAAAAAAAACATATATGCTAAACAATTTATAGAATATTAAGTAAAATTAAATTTTGCTACATGTAGGTGTTTTTTTTTTATCTGCATAATCACTATCAATTAATGTCATGCACGGAAAACGTTCACACGTATTCGAAACCTCTCTACTCTTCTCTAAAAAATACTATGCTATTTAGATTTGGTCTATGGTGTTTAACGCCACTTTCAACAATACTTCAATTATATCGTGGCGGTCAGTTTTAATGATGGAAGATACCGGAGTCCCAGAGAGAATAACAGACCTGTCGCAAGTCACTGACAAACTTTAATCACATAATGTTGTATCGATTACACCTCGCTTGAGAAGGGTTCGATCTCACAACATTAGTGGTGCTAGCCACTGATTGCACAGTCCCTACTATACTATTCAACATATACAGATATTTGAACGTTTGATGATGGTATATATGTCGCTTGAAGTATGACAGAGTTGTGTATAGAGAAAATAACAGTATACATTTTATTAGTCACATCGATGTATGCGATTTATGCAATGCAGAGGTTGGCGAGGACCTCGAGCACGTCTTTTTTGACTGTCCAGTCTACGACGAAATCCGTCTGAAGTTCTCTAGTTTATTCAATCCTGAGCCTTATGAAGGCCTCGTCTTTGATTTTTCCTTTGAAGAACTGTTGCCTGCTGCTAAGATCCAGTTCTTAATTGGGGACATCGGCTATCTTTTTAGCAGTGATGTCGGATATTTTTATGACTCTTTAGGAAAAATGTTTTTAAAGGAGTGCTTCGATCTTAGACATGATTTATTGAACTCATGATATTGATGTTTCTTATTTCTTATCCATTTTTAAATTTTGAAATATTTTATGCTTGGTACATATGTGATGTGAACTCTTAAATGATATATATTTTAGATAGAATCTTTTGTATTTTACAGACTATATGCTATGAATGTGTTGTACATAATTGCTTTATATAATATAGACGCGCCACTACTTCTACCCTGGTGGTAGGCGCCCCCGTTGTAAAGGGGTAGTTCTAAATAATATATATATATATATATATATATATATATTAGCAGGAAGAAATATCGAGTGGGAATGTTTTACGTCAATGTCTAACGAGGAATTGTCAACTAGTATTAGTGGAAGGAATATTGTTTGTTTATGTTAGCTTAAACATATTTATTCATTCAAGAAACAAACTACAATATAATACAGATATAAATTACTTAGTATAGGATTGAGAAACAAGCATATTACGGCTTAAATTATTAGCTTGTCTAATCCTACAATATATTTGTATGTGTATTTTCATATCGTCTATACCATACTACCATACTAAACTGGATCTTAATAGTGTTCACTCAAGTAGCAGTCTACAGTACAAAAGTCAGTTCCTTAAGGTTTACGTATGTAGAAGCACACATTGTAATTTTACATTGTTTGAATTATGTTATGGCTGTTTTCCGTCACTTTCAGTTATATTTTAGATATATCGTGGGAAAAGATTTGGTAGGCGTGAGATATATAACTAACTGATTGATGAAACTCCCAACCTTCGGTAGGTTGTTGGAAGCTTCAACATTTAAGGTAGGTACATTTGTTTTTGTATTTGGGTGTGAATTCACGTTGGCGATGTTAGGTTTCCCGTCAGGGGTCAATGACCTTTATGCACTCGGCTACTCAGACCGCCACTAACCATTATTATTGTCCTTTAGTAATTTACCTTAGCTATCAATTACCAGATGAGAGAACGAAATACAGTTTATATTTAGAATTGAGACTAAAATATTAAAGCAAATACACAGGAAATCTGAATTCTTGGCTTAATTTTAATGTGGGTAGGGACAGCAGTTCTTGTATATCAATTATCATACAAAATTAAGTCAAAAATAAGTTGTAGAATTAAGGCCTCCCAGTTAGTATTTCAACCTGATTTCCTCGTTAATAATGTAATTGGGGTAAGAAATGTGTTATTTAATTTTACGCCATGAAGACAATCCAACTTATTAACAACAATGCTATCAAATATTTACTTCCGCTACAAAAAACAAAAATCCCCAATTAACCAGTTTTGTAATACCTCACTTCATAATAAATTCAGGGTGTCATAATGAGACGAACGTGTGTGTTGTGCGAAAAACGTGGGAATAAAAAAAAAAAACCTTTGTATTCGCTAGAAGAAAGGCTATATGTTAAACAGCGTCTTCTTTCTGGTATCATACACCATTGAGCACATGGGAACGTGTGTATTAGTGATGATATGTTGAATTTAATTGTAGGCAGTCATCGGTTGGTGTTCCATATAAAACATCTTGAGCTTTCGTCGATGTGACATTAGAAAGAATCGTTATTTGTTCCCTTATCCTTTCTCTGTCGGCCATCTTAATGTCTTGTCCTTTCTCTGTCGGCCATCTTAATGTCTTGTCCTTTCTCTGTCATCTTAATGTCTTGTCCTTTCTCTGTCGGCCATCTTAATGTCTTGTCCTTTCTCTGTCGGCCATCTTAATGTCTTG
>MJUT01024236.1:41323-53928 GCA_002080005.1 Gigantidas platifrons
GAAATAGAGAGATGAGCAAACATACTACTGATTCTGTAGAGGGAAAAATACCACACGGGTCGTTGAAGTCGACCAGAAATGTGTAACAAAGGCGGAAAATATCATAACAAGTTACTGACATCGTCTTCAAAATGGCATACAGCTGAGACAGTCAGAGAGATGAGCAAACATACTACTGATTCTATAGGGGAAAATATCACGCGTGTCGTTGCAGTCGACCAGAAATGTGTAACAATAGTGAAAATATAATGACAAGTAAATTTCACACGGGCCTTTGTAGTAGAACAGAAAAGTGTAACAAAGGCAGATATATCATAACAAGTTACTGACATCATCTTCGAAATGGTATACAACTGAGAAAGTCAGAGAGATGAGCAAACATACTACTGATTCTGTAGGGGAAAATATCACGCGTGTCGTTGCAGTCGACCAGAAATGTGTAACAATAGTGAAAATATAATAACAAGTAAATTTCACACGGGCCGTTGTAGTAGAACAGAAAAGTGTAACAAAGGCGGGAAATATCATAACAAGCTACTGACATCATCTATAAAATGGTATACAGCTGAGAAAGTCAGAAGAGATGAAAAAACATACGAAATAGATCAATCTTCTCCTGTCAATGAACGATGGGAAATTATATTTTCTAATTCCCAGATATAATTTGTAATGCTGACAGTATATCTACTACCGTTGTCCTATAATAATTAGTCGGTCTAATATGTCCACGGAGTAGATGATCAACTCCTGTCCGTGGCTTACAGAGGGAAAGGTTTATTAAATCACCCTTCATTGGTGGGATTAAGCCATTATAACAGGACATTGTATATTGATTTATTTGTAGTTAATCTGATGGCTATATATTCTATAACTGTTATTCTATATATTTATTTACATGGAAATAAGTCTGATGCATGTAAAGAGACAACATGGTGTTTGAAATCATATTCACACAAGCATTACCTCTGTAATACAATTAAAAAATAGTTGCCGATTTTATTTATTCTTTTTAAAAAAAAACTCCTTGTAATAAACAAAAAGTAGACATCTAATTTAGCGCGCACGACGAGTTTCTGGTATAATCTTTATCAGGTATACTCAAAATCGAAAGATTGAAAAGCCAATGTGCATGGGAGAAATAAAACCAAAGGGTCTAAACAAGATAGTCAAAATCGGCTAGTCACATATGACTGAGGGAGGAGAACCTTAGTTTTGATGAAAACAAATTACATATTTAGGAACTGTAAATTTCTATAATAAATATAGCTAATAAGAAGAGTTTGAAGATATCAGAATCCGTAAATCAAAAAAGAACAAATAACACAATGGAGAAAAGAACTAGAGGCTCAGTTGGCTGAGCCTGTGTCGCTCACCTTTCAGTCTGTTTTGAGGAAACTTTATACATAACCTTCCATAGGTGCTTCTCACCAAAGTTCTGTTCATTTGGCTACTCCGTTTCAGAGGAGAAGATTTGTTTTTAAATCGACCAACCAGAAACAAGGATTGGCTATGGCGGACATGTTTGTTAACGGATCGGGACGAAATCCACAATCCTGATAAAGGACCTTCCATACATGCTGCCTACCACGTTTCGGTTCATTTGGCCAAACGGTTTCAGAGGAATTTTTTTTTTAATCGACCATTAAGAAACAAGCATTGCCTGTGGCGGCCATGTATGTTAATGGATCGGGACGAAATGCTCGATTTTGATAGAGATATTTCCATAGATGCTTTCTACCAAGTTTCGATTCATTTGACCAAGCGGTTTCAGAGGAGAAGATTTTCTAGAAATCAAACAATCAGAAACAAGAATTGCCTCTGGCGGCCATGCTTGTTAACAGATCGGGACAAAATATGAATTCTTTATAGAGGACCTTACATAGATGCTTTCTACTAAGTTTTAGTACATTTGGCTTAGGGGTTTCAGAGGAGAAGATTAAAATGTGAAAAGTTAACGGACGACAGACGACGGATGTCAAGTCAAGGCAAAAGCTCACATTGCCTTTGGCAAGGTGAGCGAACAAGTACAAAGAACTAAAGATCGAGTTACACGAACCCTACTAAAAACTGGGGGTTAACTTAGGTGTTTCGGAAAGGTAAGCAGTTCCTGTTCCACTAGTGGCACCAGTCGTCTTAATCTAGTTACAAACCCGGTGATAAGTAATGAACGAGGAAAAAAATCTTCTTACGACAAGTGAGACATATCCGTGGTCATTTCTGACACATAAACCATAACGGTCAACCAAGTCATGGTGCCGACCGTAAAACTTTCGAGGTGATGACTTCAACTTAACCAAGAGGAACCATGTCAGTGCTAAGACACTGACTAAGTGGGCGGGTGATAACTTCGGGGACTAAGATGAATCGACATAGCAATAGTAATAAAAACATAGATATCAAATTTAGTTAACCAGGTACGCTCAAATGATACTAGAAAGATATTTGGAACATACTTTATATTATTAGGCATAACCGATGTACTACTGAAATATGCACATTATATAATATTTATATCATATTAATGAAACTTCGTAAACAAAAGCTATTTAATTTTATGAAATAAAATGTACAAAAGTGCTTCAATTATCCATTGAAATGGAAATTTATAAAACAGAAATTTAATGTATTAATTTTATGAAATAAAATGTACAAAAGTGCTTCAATTATCCATTGAAATGGAAATTTATAAAACAGAACTTTTAATGTATTTATATGTTCACAGAGAGTGCGATAGTACTAGACTCTCTCAAATTTGTAAATATTCTAATACATTTTGGGTACACAAGCTAGAAATCTTTGGGTACACAAGCTAGAAATCTTTGGGTACACAAGCTAGAAATCTTTGCATCATTCAGTACATCATTTGCTCTGATTTTTTTGTATTGTTACAATATGTCGTCCAAACTCATATTCACATTTGTGCCCACGTGGTCGTGATGGTATGGTAGTTGGATATACATCTACCTATGCAATCAGTGCCTATCACCACTAACGTTGTGAGTTCGAATATCGCTCATTCGAGGTGTACTCGATACAACATTATAAGATTAAAGTTTGTCAGTGACTTGCGGCAGGTCGGTGGTTTTCTCTGGGTGCCGTGTTTTCATCTCCAAAAAACTGAAAATATTGTTAAAAGTTGTGTTGAACATCAGAACCCTACCTCTTTTCACATTTAAAATTTTCGATCCTACCCATATATCTAATTACATGCAATTGATTGTTATTTCACAAAGAACAACAACAATTTATTTTTCATAAACATATATCTGGAAACTCTCATATGATCAACGTTCTACAAAAAAAAAAGCAGCATTTTAACTAGAAATTAATTGTCAGAACTTAAACCATCTTGAATTTTCTATCGACAAAAGAAACAGAAACATTTTAAAGAGTCTTATAAAGAACATTGTTCATATGTAACAGTTCCATCATCGATGTTATTTCTGAGTATAAATTTAGATATTTCAGACAATCGGAAACCACGATTGGCAACACAGCCATTTAGAATTTCCGAATGAACAGGAAATCAGATAAAAAAAAGTTTGAAGATACCAAATGGATAATCAGAATCCGTATATCTAAGATACCAAAGGGGCAATCAGAATCCGTATATCTAAGAAGAACAGACAACACAATGACCATAAAACGAGTGCAAAAGGACAAACAACGATCTACAAAACATACACATAAAACTAAAGATCAAGTAACACAAATCACACTAAAAACCGGGGGTGAACTCAGGTGCTCCGGAAGGGTAAGCAGTTCCTTCTCCACTAGCGGCACCCGTCGTGTTAATCTAGTTACAAACCAGGTTATAAGTCATGAATAAAAATGTTCAGGACCACACAAGTAACATTTCCACCAAGTTTGGATCATATTTCTAGGGTGGTTAAGAAGAAAAAGATTGAAATCTGAAAAGCAAACGGACACAGATGCTAATAATGACCTTTGGACCAGGTGTACTAGAATGTCCTGACGTAACCTTTGGAAACTTTTTCAGTCAATATAATTACATATAATAGTCTAAAATATTAGTTAATGCAGAAAAGATGATTCACAACCATGAAATTAATAGATTCTCTTTTACCAATAACTATTTCATGTATGATAAATGAGAGATTTTTTTTACATTTTAATTTGAATACTATTTAAGTACAACAGAAAATTGAATTGTACATAGGCCCTTTATTCTCAACATTGGTTGTTAATTAAACTGTTACTGTAACAAAATCAATTTGCTTTTCGATCGGTCGAATATTTCTTGTGTGTGTGTTTGTAATAAATTGATATTAATGTTTAAGGATTTTAGATAATTTCATTTCCGGATTCTTTTTCCGTTTTAAATTAATTTAAATTTGATTGAAGTACAATGTGTTTGTCATCATGATACTAGAAATAACAAATTGATTAGTTTAATTAGTCTAGATCCAGCATGCCATGTCCTGTTTTCATTAATTTTTTTTTTAATTTAAGTACCATACGAGTTACTAAAATAAATTAAACTGGAAGGGAATAGAATAACGATTTTCTCTTTGATTGCTTGGAATTCGCTATTTTGCTTTTATAAAACTTGAGTCTATTAAAATAATGGACCAATAATTACGTAACGTACGTGCTCTGTTAATGCGGATATTATATAAATAGCAATCTGCTCATTAACTCAGATTTTAAAACATAAATTGAGACCCATTGATTAGAAAATTGAACGAATTTCCTTATTTTAGAACATTATGTAGATTTTTCACAAACACAAAGCTATAACAGTTAAAATATATTACAGAATTATTGCTCCGACATAAATTGGTTAAAATAACATGTGCATCCTCAATATGAGATGGAAATGTCAATAAAACACGAAAGTGCGAACTAAATTAAACAAGAACCAAAGATCGTACAATAAGAACTTCTTCCAACCTAAGAAAAAGTAATATGTGATACAGTGAGACCTGTCTAAACAACGCCTCCTTGGGACCAACCTTTGTCTTCAGAATAGACAGGTGTTAGGTTAATACAACCTACATTAAGAAAGATTTCCTACAGGATTTTACATTATACAGGATTTCGATTTATTCAGGGTTCGATGTAGACAGGTTTCACTGTATTACTATGAAAAGAACAAACAGTCGGAGTTTTATTTTCATATCCGGTTGTAAAGAAACAATAAGTAAATATTATGAAAAGAAAGTTTAAGTAGTGATGGTCAGCATGCCCACCAATATCAACACAGCCAACATTCACTTCTCCCTTTAATGAAAATAAAACGATCACGATATATATACAGTTGGACATCCAGGTATTGGCTTGGGACAATCCTAACCAAAAATAAAGAACGATCACGATATATATACAGTTGGACATCCGGGTATTGACTTGGGACAATCCTAACCAAAAATAAAGAACGATCACGATATATATACAGTTGGACATCCGGGTATTGACTTGGGACAATCCTAACCAAAAATAAAGAACGATCACGATATATATACAGTTGGACATCCGGGTATTGACTTGGGACAAACCTAACCACAAATAAAGAACGATCACGATATATATACAGTTGGACATCCGGGTATTGACTTGGGACAAACCTAACCAAAAATAAAGAACAATCTGCACGTAATCAAATCTTAAGCTGTTTCCCCCAGTTTTTATTATATCATCTTTTTATTACATCCTTAATATTTGACAATAGTCTTTGTGAACTTATTGTACTTAACTGTATTCCGGTAACGTGATCTCAAGTAATAAACTATGCATAAAATACAAGAGAGACGAATTTATTGTAGTGTTTCATGCATTCCCCCTACGATAAGCTATGATAGATTACTATCTAATTTACGGAATGTCTCATTTATTGTCTTATTTTTTAGTTTAATAGTGATTTTATAGAATTAAAAATAGCTTGAATTACATTCCACGACAAGAATTCAAAATAAAACTTCTAATTCTACAAAATAAACACTGATCCTTGACAATAAACTCTATAGCATTTGTCTTAAAAAGCCATCTTCAAGATTTCTTGCAGGGAATTAATGTCTTTTTTATATATTATGTACTGCAGAAGATCTGGTATAAGTCTGGCATACTTCTATATAACTTGATAGCATTCAGTATAATTATACTGACTGCAACCTAGTTTGACCAGTAGTCTGTATATATTTATATAGAGAGAGTGTTTATTGACGTTCAAATTACTTACTATATATTGTATTTGTCCACAGCTATACACTTCATGACTAGGGGGCCGTCGTGGCAGTTGGATTTACAACTACCTATACAATCAGTGCCTATCACTACTATCGCTGAGAGTTCGAATTCCGTTCAGGCGACACAACATTAAGTGATAGCGTTTGTCAGTGACCTGCGACAAGTTGGTGGTTTTCTCCATGTGTACTTTTATTTCCCCCACCAATAAAACTGACCACCACGATATAACTGAAATATTGTTCAAAGTGGCGGTAAACATCATAAAAAATAAACCACAAAATCATGATTACTATTTATAATTTTCAAATTCATAGGAATTACAACATCTGGTATTTAAATATTAAAATTCGAATAGAATAAATAGACGTTAGAACGGAATAATGATATTTTTGCAAGCACCAAATGTCGAGAAACAAATTTTAAACAAAATGAAATTCACCATGTTAGCTTCCATCATAAACAGTTTTATACTACATGTAAGATAAAAATAAGTTTGTTCTTTCATTGATGTTCGCTTACCGTCATTGTAAGCAACTATATTTAAAGGACAAAGGTAACATTAACGAGGTTTCAACAGACACTAGCAACCTATTGATAATCGACAAATACCCCCCAAAAAAGCACATAAGAAGATTTTTTATTATCCAGTCATGAATATAATCCACAAGGAAGGTAGAGAGTTAAAACACACAAACTGCATTGTTGAGAGGTCAAGGGTCATGTCATTCAGCCCCAGAAGATGGCAAAGGTCATAACGCGTCGTGCAGGATAAATTATATATTTATATTTTTATAAACCACATTGATGGTAGAGGGTTCAACACATACACTGTAATGTTGAAGGATCATGTTCCTTTGACTCGGAACATCGTAAACTACAGAGAAGGAACAAAGGTCATGCTGAAGGGTCAAGGTCCATGTATTTCCATGTCATAATACTACAATGAATGCTAAAACTAGTGCGAAATATGAATTATTGAGAGGTCAATGGTCATGTTGTTCTGTGTCAGAACACCATAAAGAAAGTTCAACATAGTACAGCAATGTTATTTATATATTATATATAAATTGTAAGAATATCAAAGCCGTCATATCATCTCTAGTCAAGATAATACTAATACATCATACAATTAACTTATAATTATCTGTATTTCTAAAACATGTGCCAGCTTTCCTTCACAAAACAAAATAATATAATAATTGACTAATGATGTATAATGATCTGATGTAACAGTAAATAACTACTCATTTATTTTATTTTCCTTCTTCATTTTGTCTCATTAACTATAATTGTTATCAAACGGAAATTATAATACCGCAGAAAAACTTATATACAATGTTATGATATACACTGCTGCGACTTAAGTGTGTGTTTGTATCTAACAAAATACTGTTCGAATCTGTATATTAATAGAATATATTCAATGGTGCTGAGATCATCCATTGATAATAGAGAGTTTTTCAACCATGGGTACAAGAAATCGTTAAAACTAAAGACACTAGTTTAATCATAAAACCAGTCTAGAAAAATAGTTTGACAAGTGAAAAAAAAACCCCCACAGATCATATATCCTATATCATATACACAAGAAGAGTTTGAAGATATCAAAGGGGTAATCAGAATCCGTAAATCCAAGAAGCACAGACAAAAGACAATAGACAATGTCCAGAAGAAAAGGACAAAAAACGATCTACAAAACATTACACATAAAACTAAAGATCAAGTAACTAAAAACCGAGATGGCTTTAGCTGATTTTAGATATACTGTTTAGGCTCTTTAGTGTTCTTCTTCACAAAGACCTTTAACATATTAGGTTTTCTGATCTGTTAACTTTGAGCTCACTTAGTAAACTCGTCGTGGGCAATAAATTAGATATAATGTTTTTCTAAATAGATAGTCATTCAACCTCAGATACAACAAAATGAACTGTGAGGTAATGTTCACTTATGATACCCCCGCATATATGTTCAATGTGTATAAAAACCAACTAAGTCGGCAAACAGGAAGTAGGAATCTGACGGGTCCAAAAACGCTTCCCACAATATGGGGTACCTATATGAAGCTTGTGACCAAATATCAGATTTCTGCCATCAATAGTTGCTGAGAAAAATGTGACGAAAAATATCTTGGACGGACGGAAGGACGGACAGAGTTAAAACAGCATACCCCCTCCGGTGGAGCGGGGGTATAATAAATCACATACTACCGTAAACCTAAACGTCTTGAAAAAATGACACAAATGGGAAATACAAAGATTCAATATAACATATAATCAAAAACGGAAATGCGAATAGTTGCTTACAAATATACTATTTATGAACAATGATAATGGCTACATATGTATTATACTACCTCTATGGAACAAAAAATATTGAAAGATTCAAATATGATGCTGCCAACATGACTGCCATATATTTTACAGTGAATTGTCTAATTGAACTATTGAACCTATGCCACTTTATTTTTCATGTGTCGGCAACCAACATGTAGAGTGAAATCACATAATTATTCCAGTGAACTACAGATTTCAAAACATCACTGGTTAAAAATAGAAATGATAAACATAACTACCATACCTACACAAGTTACCACCAGATGCAGCATAGAAATGCAAAAAAAAAATAGAAAAAAATACAATCTTTAAAATGGAACCCCGCCGGATGAAACAAATACACAACTCAACACAAGGACGCTACGTACGTTGCACGTAAAAGACGTTTCACAACAATCATCAACCGGACCAATCACTCCATCCGATTCAACAATCATCAACCGGACCAATCACTCCATCCGATTCAACAATCATCAACCGGACNAAAAAAAAAATAGAAAAAAATACAATCTTTAAAATGGAACCCCGCCGGATGAAACAAATACACAACTCAACCCAAGGACGCTACGTACGTTGAACGTAAAAGACGTTTCACAGCAATCATCAACCGAACCAATCACTCCATCCGATTCAACAATCATCAACCGGACCAATCACTCCATCCGATTCAACAATCTTTCAAAATATATGAATAATTCAATATATTAATCAATATTACAGAGGATAAGATATGAAGAAACACATATAGAAACCGTTAAATTGTACATTATTCTATAGATCTAGTGAGTGATATATCTCGGCCTTGTACTGTCAACGTATCATATAGACACATATTTGGCATTACTTATTTATTTAATGTTACTCGTTCTGGTTCATATCAAACTCTTCACAAATCTGTTCAAATATTTGTCAATTTCTGACACATTTGAACCTGAAATGACCGGAAAATGCCGACTTTACGTCTCAACCCTGAACAATGACTAATGCATAAATGAAAACATAGTTGTTATTTTCGAACAAAAAGTAGATATCAAGGCTTTTGAAAAAAATTTAATAAGTGTCTATATCTTTGAAGTTAAAAAATAAACGTACGGTTTGATTTTGTTTCATATTCCGTCTGTTTTTTCGTAAAACATCCATTATATTATAAAGATGTGTTAGTTATTACAGCTGCCCTTTCTTTCTGGCAATCATCAAACATTGTTAGAATTTCAATTCTAGCCTCTTTTCTTTTACAATAATATATCAAAATACTATACAAACGTACATAGGCGGTGAATGCATACCAGATCTGTAAATTGTTTCTTAGCCGCAAGACATTAATACTGAAGACGAGAAATATTGAAATCTGACTGCATGTTTAAATAAACATTATATTAATACTACGAATATTAACTGAGCGCATTAGATCAGAATATCTGTACGTAGCATTTTCAATATTGACATACAAAAAACTATTGGAAAATTCGATCTAAAAATCTAACAATGAAGAGCAGAAACTAACAAAAAAAAGTCCAAACTAACAGCATAATTATTATTAAAACTAAAATTCTCCTCCCTCAGCCATATGTGATCTTAGCCTATATTGGTTATCCTGCTTAGACCCTTTGATATTCTTGCTCCTTTAGACTTTTAAATTATTTAGCTTTTATTTGGCTTTCAGCTTATCCGATGAAGTTTACAACAATCAATTGAAGGTAAACACGAACCGTACATCGTTAATATATTTATTTTTCATGACACAGAAGTTGTCTTGTGTATAATATTAGTTCTGTTAAAGAGAGCTCATGACATCCGCCATTACTTCAAACATTAAATAGAATACAAGGTTATAGTACATCTAAGAGATAATCGTGAAACAATATTAGTCAAAGTTAAACCAAAATATAACTGGCAATAAAATTAATACAAAGAGAAAAACAACGTTAGAGAACACCGAAGAAATGAACAATCCAGAAAAACTAGTCAACATTGGGTACACCAGACACACTATTCAACATTGGGTACACCAGACACACTATTCAACATTGGGTACACCAGACACACTATTCAACATTGGGTACACCAGACACACTATTCAACATTAAGATGGTTCTTTGTTTCTAATAATATTATCTGTATAAACATGTATACGTCAGTCAAACAAACGTTTAAATAATTAAACACACCCAATTCAATTATGTTAAAAGTTCAGCATCCTAATTATTTGTATGGGTTCATTAAACATGAATATTTGTATTTTCTGACTTTAATGTGGGATCAATTTCATTTGTATGAATATAAATATACTTGTAATGATCTAGGTATAGTTCATTTGAGTTAGATGAATGAGATGTGAATACGTTGACAACGACAGAACACAAACAAAAGAGACGACAGATTAAGGTTCATAGCAAATGTAGTTCTTCACTTTGTAATGTGAAGTAATGAATAACAAACCAACACTACAGAGATCAGCATGTTAAGAGACAGAAACTGTTTACCTGTCTCGAGTACCTTGATCCACCTCCAGTGTTTGGTGGGGTGTGTGTTGTTCATCGTTTTCAGTGTTGTGCTGTCTATTTCTTTGGAAATGTCTGTACCAATTCATGGTCATTACGGTTTGCACAGTTTTCCGGTTGTTGACTGATTTTGTCTGTTTATATACTTATGAGTGTTGACTTTCCCTTTGGAAGATTGTTCGGAGTTCGGTAATTTTGTTATTACCCTTATTTGTTTGTTTTGGTTTGTTTTTCTTCGTTCTGTGTCTTGTGTGCCCAATGTTGCCAGTGTCTCTGGATTGTCCATTCTTGATTCCCCCTTCGGCTTTCTCTAACGTTTATTTTCAAAACTGTCCCACTGTGTGGTGGTTGGCATTTTACACACATATGGAAAGGACTTGCATGGCCGCGCCCATGAAACAAGTTAAACCCCGTAACTTCTTATTGAAGTATATGTACCAAGCTAGGAACGTGAACAGTCATGTTATTTGTGTATTAGGGATATCAATCTTTGAAGTATATGTACCAAGCTAGGAACGTGAACAGTCATGTTATTTGTGTATTAGAGATATCAATCTTTTGCCTCTTTCTACCATTTTGATATTTGGTTTTGGAATTGTTCCGACTGTATGGATTTTTGGCTTTTCAATTTTATTCATATGTGTTGTATGTGGCTCTGGTGTATGTACCAAAAACACAACCAGAATTGTATTTATAACATCTAAATATAACAAACAGCGTAATAGTCCAGTATATATCGTAAATGAGGTAACACGGGATGAGAGAGATTATCACAGTGTGAACAGATCCTGAGTCAGAGAGAGATTACCACAGTGTGAACAGATCCTGAGTTAGAGAGAGATTACCACAGTGTGAACAGATCCTGAGTCAGAGAGAGTATATCACAGTGTGAGCAGATCCTGAGTCAGAGAGAGATTGCCAGTGTGAAAGATCATGAGTCAGAGAGAGATATCACAGTGTGAACAGATCCCGAGTCAGAGAGAGATTACCACAGTGTGAACAGATCATGAGTCAGAGAGAGTATATCACAGTGTGAGCAGATCCTGAGTCAGAGAGAGATTACCACAGTGTGAACAGATCATGAGTCAGAGAGAGATTACCACAGTGTGAACAGATCATGAGTCAGAGAGAGATTACCAGTGTGAACAGATCCTGAGTCAGAGAGAGATTACCACAGTGTGAACAAATCATGAGTCAGAGAGAGATTACCACAGTGTGAACAGATCCTGAGTCAGAGAGAGATTACCACAGTGTGAACAGATCCTGAGTCAGAGAGAGAGATTACCACAGTGTGAACAGATCTTGAGTCAGAGAGAGATTACCACAGTGTGAACAGATCCTGAGTCAGAGAGAGAGATTACCACAGTGTGAACAGATCCTGAGTCAGAGAGAGATTACCAGTGTGAAAGATCATGAGTCAGAGAGAGATTACCACAGTGTGAACAGATCCTGAGTCAGAGAAAGAGATTACCACAGTGTGAACAGATCCTGAGTCAGAGAGAGAGATTACCACAGTGTGAACAGATCCTGAGTCAGAGAGAGATTACCACAGTGTGAACAGATC